>JAQZBX010086539.1:0-12981 GCA_029593785.1 Cabassous unicinctus | reverse complement strand
GGAATAGTCCTGAATGACATTGCAATGACTGTTACAAGTCATTATATATCTTGTCGTAACTTACAAAATTATGTGGGAGATTGTGTAAATTATAATGTAAACTATAATCCATGCTTAGTGGCAGTGCTCTAAAATGTATTAATCAATTGTAACAAATGTACCACACTAATGAAGTATGTTGTTAATGTGGGAAAATGTGGGAAGGGTTGGGAATGGGGCATATGGGAATCCCCTATATTTTTTATGTAATATTTATGTAATCTAAATATCTTTTTAAAAAATTAAAAACTATATTTTAAAAAAGTTAACAAACCTCCTCACAAGATGATAATGTATAGATGGTATCATAGACTTTAATTTTCTCCAGGCTGTACAATTCTTTCCTAAAATAACACCACCAGACCCAATTTATGTAACTCTATTATGAAATGTCTTTGTTCTGAGAGCCTATATATTGCCCATCATTTTCCCACCTCTTTGCAGAATGCTACTTTCATACTTTGGCCTGCCATGGCTGAATACTCTCTCCTGTCCATAAATCCTAATAAATAAAGTTTATGCCTGATAAAAAACAAAAAGTGGGGAGAAAGAAGGAAACAGGAGGAGAGGCAGGCTATCCACTCAGTGTGCTCCCTTTTGGCACCAGGCAGCATGTGGCCAAGGAAGCATTCACCCATTGTTCAGAGATGGACAATGATGGCAGAGGACACAAGACCCTGCGCTCTCCCCACCTGACTCTCCACCATCTTCGTAGAGCAGAGTCAGCTTTAGGTCCCCCTGTGCCTGGAGACCCCACCCCACACAGCCCCAATCCACCCTGGGGAACCTGCATCCAGGGAACTTACTGTTCCCCAATCACCTGAGTCCAGGTGCCCACACAGTCCTGGTGCCCAGGCCCCCATGGGCAGTTGAGCAGCAGGGATTCATTGTCCACACACCAAAAAGCCTCCATCCATATGAGCCCAGAGCCTTGGCTGAAGTGAGCATCCCTGGGCATAGAGACAGCCAAGCCCCACTGCAGTTCCCAGGAGATGAAGTGGGCCATGGCCAGTTCCAGATTGGCATCATAGATGATACCCCAGATCAGGCCTGGCCTCTGCTCCACACACCCAGCACAGTGGTGTTCCCTGCCCACCACCTTGGCCTTCATGAGCTTTGGGACAGAAGGCTGCACTGAGTGGCCTTCAGGGGAAAATGTCTCAGGAACCCTCTGGGGCCAGGGCAGGCTCTTGCAGGCTTCTGGGTGAAACAGCCTGACCCAGCCCTGACCTCAAGTCCCACAGTGAAGCAGGGTGTAGGAAAACAAAGTGCCACCTGACCTGACACATCCTGGGGTTCCCAGAGCTGGGCACCTGGGGGTCTGCAGGGCCAGGAGGACCCTCCCATTTCCTTAGCATCTCCTTGGATTCTGGCTCCCATCCAGACCCAGGTGTCTGAGATTCAACAGCAAACACTTATTTAAGGGCAGTCAGCTCTCAACCCTGGGGCCCTCTCACCTCCAGAAGATATGATAACCTTGACCCCACCCTCCAGGGTGAATGAGGCACACTTTAGCACTGTGGTCCTCTTCCTGGGGGCCACCAGGTCCATCTCCCCAGGAGGGAGATCAACAGTGAGGGCTTGGGCTGGACAGGAGCTCTGGGGCAGTATGGGGGGTTCACAGGTTCTGCAGCACAGAGAACACTTCCATGGGTCCACGGGCTGTCTTGGACCATGCATGGTGGAGATCCATAGAAGTCATCTCAACCACCATTTCCTGGGGAGAGAGGGTCCCATTTGAGTGCAGGGTACTGGCACAGATGACATTACCCCTGATTTCATAGAAGAAAATCAAGACTTTGTAAACACTCCAGGCTGCAGTGTCCTCACCTGAACACACCACCTCAGTGTTCAATGGAGGTTACACTGTCCCAGAAAGTTCATGTTGAACCTGTAGGTGGAGATGTTAGAATCTGATTCCTGGCAGGCCACATCATTCTGCTTTTCACCCACCAGGTCCCCTCTGAGGTGGGCTCTGACCCACTGCACAACCAGGCCACAACTGAGCTGTTTGCAGAAAACATTCACCTCCTCCTTGCACAATTCACACTTCAAGACAAAGTTGTCCAGATTCACTGGCAGTGGGTTCCCATCACAGGGGCTGCCTTTGCCTCCCAGCAGGACTCCTCAGATGGTCCCATCTGGGGCATAGGACAGACCAGACCTCCATGCCTCACTGGCTTCCCTTGAAGCCTCTGGGCCTCACCTGCTGCACCTGTATCTGTGCCAGCTCAGCCACACAGCACTAGGGACTTCAGAGTCCTGCCTACTGGGATTGTGACATCAGTGTGCTGAATCAGGACAGGGTCACCTACCATGCATAAGCCAGGTGGACAATTCTCACAGAGATGCTATCCTGGTTTCACACAGCTGTGGTATGCAAGGGACTCCCAGGAAGTGTCCTGAGGGGACTGTGAGAAAGGAGGGATGGTGACAAGCAAAAGCACTTCTTTGGGGGCTGAGCTGAGAAATCTAGACACCACCATTAAAGTAAATGAGGTGAGGGTCCCGTCTGAGAAGCAGGCAGATGGGTGAGGTGCATGCTCCAGCAGGACAGAGAAAAATCTCTTCTGATCCTCTTGCAGACAAACAGAAATGCCAAGGCTTAGAAAGGGGAAGGCACTCCCATGATCCAGGGCAAGATAGCACTCCAACAGAACACCACCCCAATCCCTGGGCCTGAGCTTTTCTCCTGTCCTGGGGGCTGCCACAGCATGGCCCTGGCAGAGGACAAGCAGGGCTCATGGCTGATATACCTGAGCAGGTCTTCACTGCCAGAAACCTCCATGCACAGCTGCTTGGTGGCTCCCAGGAGTCTTGGGACAGGTCTGCTCACAAACAGATGGTGGACCCAACCCAGCCATGCTGACATCCTGGAAGGAAGTCAATGAGTGCTCACATGTCTTCATGTGTATCAGAGAATTCATCTGCCATAGTGGTGTAAGCTCCTCCCCAGATACCACTAGAGATGTGGGGAGGGCCAGTGGGCTTCCTGCAAGCTGTGAGATGTCATGGGCTTCTCCTCAGTGAGGCCTGAGCGCTATAGCCACAACATGCTAGAGTCCAGGACTTGGCAGAAGGAGGGCTCTTGTCTGTGCTCACATGGAAAGTTTGACTGAATACTTGGATTGCTCTAAGTGCATGTGTGCTATGAATAGACAGATGTAATAATTTAATCAAAATTCTTAAAACTGTGCATGACCTGTGACCATCAACTTTCCTCTAGGAATGGGTCCTATAGCTACCATAAAGACTCACACTCCTCTCTCTAGGAGGGTGTCCATCCTCAGGAAATTAAACAATATTCAAGGAGAGTAGAATAAATGAATTTTGGTACATGTACACAATGGAACACAAGGTCATCAATAAAAATAATCGTATAAATGAGTTAAGTATAGACAAGCCAATGTTAACAATTGACTAAGTGAAAAAGAGAGCCAAACAATAGAAAGCATGCTGTGATGCATTCTCTCATCCTTTCATCTGTGCACCTCTGCAAAGGAAATTGCTCAGGAGACATGATACATAACAATAAAATGGTTTACTTCTGGGACACAGAATATTAGATGATTTTTCATTTTCTTTTTGTGCCTTATATACACTTTCTACATATTCTAAAGTGAATATGTATTACTTTTGTAAACAGAATAATTTCAATAGTCAAAAATGTACCCAGGACCAGCTACATAATTTGTGGGGCTCAGTGCAGGTGAAAATGCTGAGCCCCTTGATAAAAAATTATTGAGCATTACAAGATGGCAACTCAAGAGCATGGACCCTTCCAAGAAGGTTGATGATGAAGCTGGCTCTGGATGTGCAGGTGAAATGTTACAGAGAGAAGCACCTGAGCTATCAGTCCAGGAAAGAGGTATGGTGGGGTGGTGGGCAAGTCAGAGGGGTGAGGCCCAAAAGTTCTCAAGAGGTGGCAATGGACCCCAATCACAGTAGGAGACCCTCACCAACTGAAAGCACCTCCACTCCCCACCTCTGGCATGGCCCACAGTCTCCTCTCCTGGGGCACTAGAATGAATATTCCCCACCAGATGGCAAATGAATTTATTCAAACTTAGTTGTAAGGCTTTGGGCAAAACATCCTTAACTGCTGCACAAAAGGGAGTTGGTGGCAGTCGTGCTGCAGGGGCTTCAGATACTCAGAGGGAGGGGAAGAGAGAAACAGCCTAGAAAATGAGGCTGCAGGCAAGAGACAGCAAGGTTGGAGTCCTGCAGCCAGGAAGAGGAGGGGAACACAATCTGAAAGGCAGAGCAGATGGTGGTGAGGGTCAGCACACTCTTGTGCTCACTGGACCCTCTGCCACTGGCCTCACTGACCCTCCTGGCCACCAGGTATCTGATTCTCTGCAAGTTCTGAATACTGACCACCTTGTTGGTCAGTGTCTGGAGCCAATGGAAGCTTCTCTGCAGAGCCAGCCACAAGCAGCAAGACATGGATGATTGGATGGACAGCCTTACTTCTGCCTCCTGCCAGGATTTTCTCCTGCTGACTCCCAGGGCCATCCTGAGGGCTGGGAGGCAACAGCAGTCCAGCACTGAGTGAGGGTGGCCCCATGAGGGTCTGTTCCTCATGAGGCCCAGGCTCTGTCCTCTCCTGCCAGATGTGTTGGCCCAGGGAGGGACAAGAGAGCATTGAGTCAGGAACAGGGACAGAATATGATCAGGTATGGGGAGAAGATTGGGTCATATAAGAGGAGAGCAGAGGGTCAGATAGGGGAAGGTGGAGACCAAATGGCCAGGTAAGGGTTCCACAGACAGGTGAAAGGAGGGCAATGGGTCAGGTAGGGCCAGGGCAGAGTGTCAGGTAGAGGAAGGACAGATGGTCAGGTAAGGGCAGATTAGATGGTCCAGTAGGGGGAGAGCAGAGTGTCAGATAATGGCAGACCTGGAGGTCAGTGTTGGAGATTTAATCATGTCATGTATGAAAGCCAGGCAGGTATGATCCAAGAAGGCCAGAGGAAAGTCAAGAGATTGGAGACAAGTGTACTGCATTGTCCAGAGGGAATAGGTTCACTTGGTAACAAGGAGAGAGTGGACAGGTGGACACAGCCAGACCCGGGCCATTGAGGGATGGTGGGAGGAAGTGAAAATTAGGAACTTGATAGCACCCAGTTCTGCCTGAGGTTCCTGGGTGGGCCACCCAAACTGAAGACAAGAGAAAGTCCAAGGCCACTAGAGTGGAGGTAGGTGGTGGGGAGGCCATCAGGGGCCTGATGGAGGGGTCTTACAAGACAAGGCAAGGCTATTGGACTTCATTGCAAGGACATGAGGAAGCCATAAAAGACCTTGAGCATGGAGATCAAAAACCATATTTGTGATTTATAAGATTGTTCTAGACTGAGTGGACAATACATGAAGGAGACCAAAAGCAAAAGCAAAATCCAATTAGAAACCTGGTGCAGAAGCCCATGCATGGAACCCCTCCCTCCAGGGAGTTCAACTGTCCCTCTTCCAGAACCCTTACTTCCAAGGGACTCACATGTCCCTCTACCTAGGTCCTCACCCTCCAGTGAGGTCACACATCCCATCTTCCTAGACCCCTTCCTTCTAGACCTCCTCCTTCCAGGGATGGGCAGAAGACGTACCCAATGAGGTGAGTCCAGCACTTGCAGCTCCTTGAGTCAGCTTAGGCCTCACAGAGGGAGGGCTCACCATCAGTCTTAAGAAGTTGCCAATAGTAGACATATTGTGATTCAAGCAATGGAAGAAATTACAACATTGAGGTGGAGCCAGTGGCCACTGGATGCTTTCAGGGCAGGGAGAGGGAAAAGCAGTTGTAATACAGGGGCTTTTCGGGACTTGGGAATTCTCCTGAGTGACATTACAATGACAGATATAGGCCATTTTACATCAGCACATAACATGCAGAACTGTGTGGGAGAGAGTGTGGTCTACAATGTGAACTATGGTCCATGCTTAGTGGCAAAGCCCCAGGATGTGTATATCCATTGCAGGTGATGTGCCACACCAATGAAAGATGTTTATGTGGGAGGTTATGGGAAATGTGGGAGGTGTGGAACATGGGAATCCCTGTAATTTTTGTGTAACATTTAGGTAATCTAAGCATCTTTTAAAATATAAAAAAAAATTAATTAATTAATTTTTTTAAAAAGTTGCCAATAGATTGACCTTGAAAACCCATGCCCTACCTGAAGGGTGGGGATGGGGGCAAAGGGCATCCTAGGAATAAGCATGAACCAGAAGACCCAGTCCTTCCATGGACCTAGGTCCACTTTGAATCATCAGACTGTAACAGAAAAATGCTGGCTTTGAAATTTGATTCATAATGTTCTAAACAACTAGCACTACCATGTGCTTTCAAGAAGGGAACACAAAAAATCCCTTCTAGAAGAAGATAGCATCAGAGTAAGCTCCAAACATTCCTTCAAATAATTACCCAATGCAATGGTCAGCTTTTCATTGATAGGAGTGGGTTCCGTCTGTGTCACTTGGGGCCAAGACACAGCAGACTGTTGGTTAAGTCTGGTGTGGCAGCTGGGGCTGAGTAGCTAGTGCTGCTTCCAGCTGGCAGGAGTGGCCTTAGTGCTCGCCAAGGTACTGATGCACAGTTGGACCATTCCTCTCTGTCCTCCTGCATCTTAGTGCTTTCCTTTGAGTATTAAAATTGGAATTTCAAGCAAAATTTAAGAGCACATAAATAGATACTCTGGGGTTCTTCTTTCAATTAATGATTCAGATTAACCCTCCATCTCAGAAAACTGGAAAAACTGAATAACAACAACCAAACTCCATCTGTTTGAAGGCACTGAGATCTGGCAAGACAGTGAATACTGCAAGGCCGAAAGCCCAAGAGACAGGGAAGCCCAGAAAGGTGACTCTGGTATTTGAGGCTATTTGTACCCAGAGGTACCTGCTGTTTCTGGTGCTGTAGGTCATGTCCCCATGCCTCTCTTTCTAAGCTGGTATCCAAAAGACTGGAATATTTGTGGTATCAGTGGCAACAAACAGAATGAACTTTTTTGGAGCATCTGTATCTGTGATCTGTAAATGGTAAAATGTCTGTATTTTTTTAAATGTACCTTGTCAATAAAAGTCTACCCTACACCCCCTCACCAGGCCAGTGAAAAGCCCAACCCCTTGTGTGGGAGGAAGTCCTTGGGCCTCCCACTTATTCTACACCTCTCAGGTCTCTTTGCTGTGCCAGACTAGAGTCAAGCTCAACAGGGTCTTCTTTCCCCACACATTCCACCAAGCCTGTTCCCTTGGCTGTGGTTTCAATGGATAGTAGGTAGGCACAGTGGGAATTTCATTCATTCATTCATTCATGTGCATCACTAATTAGATGAGGAGGCATTTGGCTACCTTAAGAGAGTCATAGTTACTCCTGCCATTTACCTGCACTTCATGGAATTTCTTCACTTTAACATTCAGAGCACTGGGCAGAAATCACATCACATCAACACCCACAGCAGGCCTTCATGAATCTTTGTTTTAAATAAATGGTCAGATTCCCCTGGTCCGCACCAGTTCTAAGTGGGCTGCTAGGCTCCAGCAGAGGCACTGTGCAGAACTGCTGCTCGGGGAGGGACCCAGCTCAGGGGGAGGGACCTGTGCCTCTGCCATGGCAGGAAGGGCAGAGCCACCTGCAGGTACAGTCACCAGCTATCCTGGGCCTGCCCAGACATTGGCATAGCTAGGGTGATCCCCAGGAAGGGTCAGCTTGAGAGTTACCACTGCCACCAGACCCCTCCCAGGAGAGGGGAAGGACCCCAGTGTGAGGCCTGGGATAGACAGGTGGGAGAAGGACTGCAGGGGTGGGCTTGGGTGGAGCAGGGCAGCAGCACCTCTTCCAGCCTCGGCATGGTCCCAGCCCCACTTTGCATAGCCCCAGCCCAACTGACCCAGACCTTAGAGCCAATCCTTATCCTGAAGATACGGATCTGGCTTGCTGACTTTCCTTACCTACACTGTTCCAACATGCCAGAGGCTGTTCACCTTGGGGACCTGCTGCGGATATGGGTACAGCTGGCACAAGATTTACACCCTCTCCACCAGATTTTCAAGGGCCAGCAAGAGCTCACAGGACACTGCAGGAACCACGATGCTTTCCAAGGCATGGCCTTCTCTCAGGATGAACCCATTCCAGGTACCCTGCCCTTCACAAAGAAAAGAGAACTCTCCCCTGGCCTCCAGCTTGCTTCTCATGGGTCTGCTGTGTTACCACACTGGGCTCCTCTTGGAGACTGTCTCCACCACTCCAAATTAAGGGATCTGAACCAGACTCACTTTTAATCCACTGAGGGCAACAGAGGCCATTATCCATCCCCTCAGATTGGCACTGGTCAGTCTCTCAGGACTGACCGACCCATGTTCAATTGCTGTTCACATGGAACCCTTCACTTCACCCTTTAAAGTTCTCATTTGAATATTTGCTACTACCACCATCTGTACCTACAGTAGCTCCACATGGGCCCACACCCTTGGCTTCAAGGCTCACTGCAGCAGCCTTCCTACTCATCCCAGTGTGGTGTCGGTGGGGTGGGTGGGATCTGGGCCTCCACAGACCCTTCCCCACTCCCATCCTTCTTCTGGGCATCTGGACTGCCAGTGAAGGCCAGGTATGGGCCCGACACTCCAGCACCATCCATTTCCAGGGCTAGTTGATTTGGCAGGTGAGTTGTACACACTCCTTAGCAGATTCCAACTTCCATGGCCACTGTTCTGCTGTCTATTTCAACCAACACCTTTTCTGGAGTCTGATGAGCTTTGGCATCAGGTGCCTTAACCCAGTTGGGTTCATCCCACAGTGCCAGTTCTGCTTAACAAAAGTGACCCAATAGGCACTTGCATTCCAGCTCCACGCCAGCAAGTCAGGCTTCTTATCCATTTAAAGTTTGCGAATAGGTTGAGATTGTTTCGGCCCCAAGACCTCTAATCATTCACTTTACCAGATAAAACTGCATGGGGGATGCAAAAGCACCAGTTATCCTGAGGGAAACTTCAGACGGAACCAGCTAGTCGATGGTTCGATTAGTGTTTCACCCCTATAGCCATTGGATGACCTACTTGCACATCAGGATCACTACAGACCTCCACCAGAGTTTCCTCTGGCTTTTCTCTGCCCAGACATAGTTCACCATCTATCACAGGGGTTCTTAAACTTTTTTGTTCCATGGATGACTTTGCCAGTCAGGTGAAAACCATGGACCCCTTACTAAGTCCGCACTATACTGTGTATTATTTAATACATCACACCTGCACCAACACATCCCCCAAAGAACAATTTTTTTAATTTAAATTCAAGTTCAGGGACCCCTTGTTAAGAACACCTGAATCAGGTCCTAACACAGGCACCTGTGCTCCACCTCCCTGCAGGCAGGTGACATGCCCTCAGCTGACTGGAGAGGCCTTGGGATGCCACCACTGCCAGCTAGTGGCACCAGCCTTCACCTTCATTGCACCACAGGGCTTTCCTGCCAGCTTAACTCATGCACATGTTAGACTCCTTGGTCCCACATTTCCAGAAGGGTCGAGTAGGATAGCCAACATCACTGCCAACCCCCAGTGCTTGCTTCACTCTGCTTTTCACTGCATGGCACCTGGCGAAACCCCTGCCTGACAGCACCGGAGTGGGGAGAGCTCAGCAACAGTCATCTCCCTCAGCCTAGGATTCTGGAAGTGCTGTTGCAGAAGGGTGGGTGGTTTGTGCTGTAACAATCAGGGTGATAGCTGGAAAATGTGCTTATTGAAATTTCTTCACGTAAGCTGCTTTGAAAATTCTAAAACTAGTTGTACTGGTTTTCTATTAATCTAATTTTAGAAGTTTACTCTTTGCACTTAGTTCCCGAAGGATATTAACCAGACCTTCTCAGTTTTGCTTACAGGAATAAGATAACATCTCAAAGCAAAACCAGACAGAATGGTGTAAATCTGTAACTTTCCCAGAGACAAAATGTTCGATATCCTTGAGTGGTTGTCTGAAAAATGAGCCAAGGTGGCCTTGCACCAGCATAACTGTGTCTAAACTGTGGTTTATTAGCCATTGAAATCAAGGACAAGTTGTATTTGCTTGAGACAACACAGGGCTGAGAAATTGCACGTACCCTTCTCACAAGACCTCTGGCATCACTTGTTTTTCTTCTCAACTACCCCTTTTTTTTTTTCCTTATAAAAACCCTAGCTCCCATTTTCACTTTGAACTGGTTTTGAGAAGATTCCCCTAGTTGTTTGCTTGTGCATTTGCAATGAATCACCTTCTCACTAAAAGACATGTTTGTCCTTTGTAGCTTGGGATCCAACGGGCCTGTCTATTGGAAATAGCCATCCTTATGGTAACGGAGTGGTTCCAGTCACCCTCCCAGCCGGCTTCCCAGAGCCAGTCGGGGCTCACTGCTGCGGTGGAAATGCACCTGGCAGCCTATGGACAGCCAGGCTGGTCCCCAGCTGGTCCACCCCCATGCCACCTGCCAGAGTGAGGGGAAGGGAGGGTGGATGGAGAGGTCAAGAGGAAGGAAGAGGGGAAAGAGCTGACAGGCAGCAGGCAGGCTGAACTGGACTCCGGGTTGAATCCTCCAAATGGACTGGGCAGATACCACCAGTTTACTTCTAAACTGTTTCACGCTCTCTTCAACTCTCCAAAGTTCTTCTCAACTTTCCCTTAGGGTACTTGCCAACTACCGGTCTCCTGGAGGTACTTACCCTTAGATGGAGTTTACCACCCGCTTTGGGCTGCATTCCCAAGCAACCCGACTCTGGGAAGACCCAGGTCCAGCAGCCCTGGGGTGTGGGTCTTTCCTTTGCCTCATTCCCCGCACCCCACCCGGGACCAGGTGCTGGGTTTTCTCTGTTGTTTCCATTACTGAGGGAATCCTGGTTTGTTTCTTTTCCTCCACTAATATGCTTAAATTCAGGGGGTCGCCATTTCTGATCTAAGGTGGTGTCTCAGAAAGCCTGAACCAAACCCAAGAAGCAGCGACAGAACGGCAGGCGGAGAAAGGGCGGGACAGATGGACTACGGAGGAGCCGGCACAGAGAAGGAGACCGCTGGGTCTCGGCTCCGGCGACCCCACCCCCTGCCAAGCCCCAGGCGGACCTGGGAGCTGGGTGAAGCAGGTAGCGGGAAGGCTGACCGAGCCACCAGAAGACAGTTTGAGCGGGGCCCTGCTATGGTGCAAAGGGTGCCTGGAGGTAGACAGCACCTTCCGGACCAGCGGGGCCAGGACACACTTGGAGAAGCCGGGTGCGGGCGGGGAGGAGCGGAGGGGCGGGTCACTGTAGGGACAAGCGTCCCTGGGACACAATACCTGCGAAACGCGTCTGGCCTCGAGGCAAGGGCACAACAAGCGACAAGCGGGTGCAGCGGCGTTGGGCGGGCCCCAGGCGCGGGGTTGGCGGGGAAGCGCCGACATCCGCCAGCGGCAGGCGACGGTTCTCGGTGGCCCGGATGCGGACCCCCGCGTGCACCGTCGCCCCGCACAGTCCCGCATGCACGAACGCCGCGTCTGGGCTGCTCTAGACCGCGTGTGAGGCGAGGTTGTCCCGAGCGGACCGCGGTGTCCACGATCGCCCAGCGCGAGCCCTCCTGCGCTCTGGGCACTAGATAGCGGTGCCCTGCCTGTCCACGGGTTCTGCACTTAGCCGGACGGAGGGTCCCAAAGCTGGTCCTGCAAGGGAAAGTCCCAACCGCGCTCCCTGGAATGCGCAGGTGCAACCCCCTGGGGACGATTGATTGTCAAGCCATGCTCAGACAGGTGTACCTCCCATCCCCAGGTATCCGGGGCTGCAAGTGCCTTGGAAGTGTTGATCAATGTGTACTGCAATTCCCATTATTATTATTATTATTATTTTTTTAAGATTTATTCTTCCCCCCATCCCCCATTGTTTGAATTTGCTATCTGCTCTCTGGTCGTTGTGTACTTTTCTTTTTAGGAGGCACCAGAACCTAACCTGGGACCTCCCATGTGGGAGGGAGGCACCAATGGCTTGAGTCACTCTGCTCCCTGCTTTTTGAGTCTCTCCTTGTGTTTTCTTGTTGTATCTCTTGGTTGCATCAGCTCGCTGAGCCAGACCATCATGTTGACCTGTCGCATCAGCTTGCTGTTTTGTTTGTCTTCTTTAGGAGGCATTCAGAACCGAACCAGGGCACTCCCATGTGGTAGGCAGACGCCCACTGCTTGAGGCACATGAGCTTCCCCCATTAATTCTTGCAGCTAGCTGCATTCATAGACACAGGAGCCAACTGATCCACCTGTAAGAGTTCTATGAGTTTGGGATTTGCTTGAATCCATCCGGCAAGGGCACATTCCCCCAAAAGGGTACCTCTGGCTGGCCAGAAGAGATGAGACCAGACTCCAGAGGGATTGGAAAGGGTGATAGATGGGGTGCCCAGCATCTGGCCCTGAGGGGCAAGTGTGGACACCCCACAGGTGTCTGGGGGTTCCCACCCTGCCAAGGATGTGGAAAGTACACGTCAAAAGCCTCCACCCCCACCCCTGGGACTTGTAACTATTGGAACAATTACCAAACAGAGATGCCTAGTGGTGGCCCCTTTTGCTCTTTGCCAACTATGGGGTGCCTGAGCCACCATATAAGAAGTCCAACCACCCTGCTGTTGTGGTCATAGGAAGGTTCCTGATTGACAGTCCCAAGGGAGCCCAGCCTTCCAGTCATCCCTCCCAAGGCATCAGACCAGTGAGTGATGCCATCAGGGCTTATGAAACCTGACCTGACATTACCTGAATTCCATCAAGCATCCCCAGTGGATACCACTATGGGTAATTGTACACAGCCAATGTTACAAAAAATACAAATATGTAAAAAGACATACAGTTATTAAAATAGCTGATTTATTTGTCCATTATATGTTTGTTCTCTTGAAACATTACGGTGTGGAAGACTGAGGACAAAGTTCCTATATAAGTATAGATACAACATGCATATATATATAAAACTTATATTTCAATAAGTTTG
>JAQZBX010086538.1:0-12980 GCA_029593785.1 Cabassous unicinctus | reverse complement strand
CAAAACTTTAGTTTAGATATCCATAACAATTGTATATGCTAAATGATGGAAAAGAACTTATTGGCAATTAAGAGACTATGTTTTTCCAGTTTAGGCTCTATTAATTGCCAAGGTTTTGTCCAGAAAAGGCATCTCAACCAGGGGAATCATTTAATGTAACACTGGGCACAGGTTTGTGATCTCACAAGCAACAACATTTATTCTCCATATCTTGTGTATCTCAAACAAATAGACTTGGTTTCCTTACTTTCTTGATATATCCATAAGTGGTTCCACATACAAACTTCTGAGTCAGGTTTTTCAGCTGTTTGCCAACCCACATCATACAGTCTCTGTGTGGTCCTACCAAAACTGTCCATTCAGATCCCTTTTTTGTATCATTTGGGACCGTCTGAAATTGTCAAGTGTCAGCTTCCAAAAGTCCTGGTTCCATTAACAGGACATGTATGTGATGACTCATTAGTAGATATTTTGACCTACAAAGTCTAGATTGTACATAAATATGAAGGGAATTTTTTAAATAAGTTGAAAATTAATTTAACAGCATTCGAACATTGTCTATTTCCTAATTTTAATATATGCTGATATGCCTTAAAACTGTAGCTGTATATCATTGTCATTTCCTGTTTGAAAATAACCAATGTGTTTTCTAAAACTGTTGTGCAATCTACTTTCAGTGTTAATGCAAACTTGCCATATATGTAAGCTGCCTGTTAGACACTTGTTTTCTTTAAAAAAGCAAAAATAATTGTATTGATGTGAAGCATATCATTCTTTCAAGTATGAAAGTAATCATTCAGCAAACATGTTCATTAATTTGGTGTCTTTTAAGGTAGGAAAGTGGCAGACAGGTAATCTATTCATATATCAACAGTGCCAAGACATAAAGCAGGGAAAATGTATTTTTACCCAAACATTATTTTGTGTGCCCTTTTGTGAGTCCTTTTTAGTCATTGATTGTTATCATATGTGTACATGTTTATATTGGATCAAAGAAATAGGGATGAAAAAAAGAAAATCAACCCTGATGGCAACAACTCTTTACCACTTTGACTAATAAAAGATTTTTTTGGGGGTAGGGGTATTATACAACTAACACCTAGAAGGGCTGAGATAGTAAAAAGCAGCCTGACTTTAATTGGTTTTATTATTCATGTTAAGCCCATATGGCCCCTATTGTCTACATCCAGGGCAGAACACTTCCACCGAAGTCGCCCGCCCCACGGGATGGTCTAAGGCAGTAACAGTGCATAGCAGGAGAGTGGGATGGTTTGTATCACTATTTAGGGGCTAGAATATATAGGACTTGGTCATGACTGAGTGTGGGCGTGAAGGAGAGGCAAGAACAGAAACTTTGAACTCAGCTGTTCTGGTTGCTTTCACCCACCTCAAGGATAACTCAGAGCTCTCTGCAGACCAGTAGATGGGGGTGGCACATGGAGGTGAAGGACAGGGGTTTTCGGGGGAGGCAGGGCTGCTGAGAGTGCCTGCTGTGCCCCATGAGGCTGTGCCTGGTTCAGGTGGAGCTCCAAAAGGAGCAGGAGCATACCTGCAAACCTGGGATCCAGGTGTCACTAGCCCAAAATGGACAGAGTGTGCAAAAGGATGACACGGAGGGAGAGGTTCAAGGACTCTGGGAGCTGCCTGGATGCCCAATGCTCCCAGGTCTTCCTTCACCCCACTCACTTCCTACTCCCAGAACTCTACTATTCATAAAAAAACAGAAGATAAATTATGTAAAACTCAGACTTTACCCCAGAGAAAAACCTGGTGATGCTTTTTCCTCAAAGAAAAAGCCCTAAAGCATCATTCAAGAAAATCCTCTTTATCAAGAAGAGATTTGGATTACTTCTGACTGCAACCAGCAGTAAACATGGGGGTCTCCCAACCCCAGCATTTCTGCTATTGAAATGGTAACCCAGTTTCTGTGGTCTGCCAACACCACCTGTCTGGACCTCTGGCCGAGTGGATGAACCTGCGATTGTGGGTTGAGTAAGAAGGCGTGTCTTCTTCTGACAAGGGCTCCCTGGACAGCTGGCTGGTTTAGGGGTAGGGGGTGCTGCCCATGTGCAACTCAAACCAGGTCATCTGGTGCCCCTCCCTTGCTAGAATGCAAGAAAGAAGGTTAAAGAAGACAATTGGGCCGAAACTGGGAGACAGAGATCAGAGGGCGGACTGTGGGAAGCTCAGGTCAATGTAAATTGCAGGGGAGAGGAGGGAGGGTTTGTATCCTCCACTTCAAGTCCACACAACCTGGCTAGCATCACAAAAGCCCTGGGCCTGGGCTCTGCTCCAGACCAAGGAAAACTGGGTCTCTGTAAGTACGGCCCAGGCACAGGAATTTTTTTTAGAAATAAATTCCATAAGTGATTCTAATGTGCTACACAGTATGCTTATGTGACATACCTATGAAATTCATAGGAGTCAGAAAACCTGGGTCTGGTTATGTGGCAACTCCAGTGCCTAAAATCCTTCAATGGTTGCTCATTGTTTTAATAATTAAACTCAAGCTTTTCCACAGGCCCATGGCCTTCGAGACATGAGTGATCAGCTCCTCTCTCCTCTGGGCTCACAGAGCTTCCTTCCTTCTTCTCACACCCACCGGCCCCTCTGCAGGGAATGTTCCCTGGGCCAAGAACACACATGGGTGGTCTCGTCCTAATCGTTCAGGCCTCAGCTCAAGTGCTCCCTGTCAGGAGGGATTCCTTGAACGCTCCATGTAAACTGCCTGCCCACTTGCCTGCTCATTCCCTTCACGGCAATTACCACAATCCTGTCTCATCTTGTTTATTTATCTGTTAAGCCTGTTTATTGTCGGATTCCGAATTCTACAGTCTAGGCTCTGCTCAGGCCAGGACCTTGTCTATCTTCTTGTCGCCCCTCTTCTCAGCAGAATGCATATCAAAGGCATTCAATAAATATTTGCCTTAGGAAAGAGTGTAATGCTCCCTACACTGCAAAACCCCCACTCTCTTCCTTTCTATGCAGAAAACAGAAGCAGGAACTCGCTGGACTTCTTATCCCCTCCCTACAGGCAGTGGCTACCTGCTTCCCTCCCACCTCTCTGTGAAGACGTGACCCTCCTTTCAAGGTCAATCCACATGGGTGTTGCCCTTATCTCTTGCTTACCTTTTTTTTAAAAAAATATATATTTTTTTATTTTTAAAGAAGCTTTAGATTACATAAATGTTACGTAAAAAATATAAGGGTTTCCCATATGCCCCTCTCCCCTCCCCGCCCCGCACTTTCCCACATTAACAACATCCTTCATTAAGGTGGTACATTTGTTACTACTGATGAACACATATGAAGCACTGCTACTAACCGTGGACTACCGTTTATAGTTTACACTTTGCCCCACACAATTTTGTAAGTTATGACAAAATATACAATGGCCTGTATCCGTCACTGCAGTGTGATGCAGGACTAATCCAAAGTCTTGAAAATGCCCCCATATTACACCTATTCTAGCAGTGGTTCTCAAATGTTAGCCACTTCCATACAACACTGTTAAAACACAGGTTGCTTCCCTCTCCTACTCCTATGTCAAATTTCTGATTCAGTAGATCTGGGGTGGGAAGCTAGGAATTTGCATTTCTGCCACATTCCCAAGTGAAACTGAGGCTGCCGGGCCCTGGACCACATTTGAAAACCACTGTTAATCCCTGTTTTCCTTTTTCTTCACCTTCTCACTGTCTATTAACTCTTTGCTCTTAGCATACATAACTGTATACATTTTCCTCCTTTAAAAAAATTAAAACCAACGAAGAAAGAGCAAACAATTCTCTCTGAACTCTGCCACCCACCTTTCCCCTCCTTCATCCTGAGAGCTCAAGGGTGTGGAATAAACCCCACATAGCTAGTCTTACTGGTCCCACTGAAATTCTTGATCTCCAGGCTGAGCTGGACCCTCACTGTCCACCCTACTGCAATTCTTGAACTACTGATCTTGCCTGCTTTCTTCTAGGACTAGTTCAAAGATTTTCTATTTTCATTAAAATCCCAATCTTACCACTTATTTGCTTTCTCTGTTAATGACCTTGCCTCATACTAAGCAGAGAAAAAGGGGAGAATGCTTCAACTGTCCACTGCAATCTTACCCCACAAAGTCTCAGATGCATCTTCTCTGTATCTGTATCCATTCCCTAGTTTTCCCCTCTCTTAGAATGGAGGCACGGCCTCACCTCCTCTCAAAAAGAGGTTCTAGGCTCTTCAGTACATTCCTGTAGAGTCATTCATTTTTCTAAGGAGCTCTGATATATTTTAGTGGAAAATGGTATTTAGAAGCCATAGTCTAGGCACTGGAAAGTCTGAGTGCTACTGGACTGTGGCTGTTTCTAGGGATTTAGTGGACATATGTACGTCTGATACACCCAACTCAGATTCAAGGCTACAGGGTTTTCTTAAACTCATTGATTGCACATCTTAAATAGTGCTGACTTCTTTAGTCATTTGATTTACCCTACAATTCTCACAGAACAGTCTCAGAATAAAAACACCACCACTGCTACCAATAAAATGATTTTTAAAAACAGTTTAAACATTTTTTTCTTGTTGCCCTTAATTTATAATCCCCTATGGATATATTGACTGTATAGTCAGATGAGTGTGCTTTAAAGTTCCTTGGAAAAGGAACTTGTGGTAAGATGGACTATGAGAGAGGTGGAGGGATCACTCTCTCCCAGAAAGAATAGCTAGAGGACAGGCAAAGACTGTATGGAAGGCTGCTCTGGGGCTCAGGACACCAGAGGAAGGCGAGACACCACCCAGAAGAGAGAGCGGTGAAGGAAAGGAGTCTCAGCTGGCTGAAAAATCCCCTGAGTAGAGCTGCAAAAGCAGCTGCAGATACCCTTCCTGCCACCTGTGGGGCAAATAGCGGTCTGTGGTCTGCAGTGGCTGTGGACTGAGGGGATTTGAATTGTTTCCATTTTTTTTCCATTACCAGTGGTAATGCATGAAGGTGCTTATGCACAAATCATTTTGTATTTATGTTTATTTATCATTGGGATAAATCCATAGAATGGCATTTCAAGGTTAAAGGGTAAATGCATATGTGATTTTGGTGGATATTGCCCAATTACCCTGCACTGAGTTTGTATCATTAGGGATGTATAAGTGTCCCTTTCTTGAAAGCCTCACCAACAGAATATGTTGTCAAACTTTGGAAGTTTTACTAATCTCACTGTAGTTTTAATTTGTGTCACTTATTATAAATGAGGTTGAAGATCCATTTGCATTTACTTTCTGTGAATTGTCTTTTCACATCTGGAGCCCATCAGTCATTTTCTTCTGTTTTCAGGAGCTCTTTTTAAATTAAGCATATTAAGACTTTGTGATATAAGATGTGAGTGTGTTTTATCTGTTTAATTTTTGTCTTTTTACCTTGCTTATGATGTCGTTTGCCATGTTTGTAAAGTTTCATGCTATCACATCTATCAATCTTCCCACTTACTGTTCTTGGATATTGAATCATATGCAGTTGGAAATGTTTTCTCCACGTTCAAGTTATAAAGGGATTTACCCATGTTTTCTTTCAGTACTTGCGTAAACAACTGCTCATTCAAACACTCTCCATTTCTTTACTTCCTATACACTCCTGCCATTTTTATCAGTTTTTCTGGCTCTCTCTCCCTACCCTCCAACCATAATATAGGGGTCTCTCTATCTTGCCCCAGTAATGCTATATGTATGCTACTATCACAGCATTACTGCTCTGTATATTTTCTCTTTATTTTTTCCTGCTCTTCTTTAAAAGCAGCAGTCTGCTTTGCATCTTTGAACTCCTGTAACCTTATGTTATGTAAGCAGTAGGTGTTCAGTAAATGCTGTGGAACATGGAACATGTGGATAAATGGATGGTGGCTATTTGTTGAAAAGTGCTAAGAGCTTGAACTTGCATGTTTTTTGCTTGCTACTGTTATTGCAGAGATTGTGGATTCTACTCCTGGTTCTGCCAAAACTAGGCATTTGATCCTGAACCTTGAACACATAACTTCTCTGTGTTAATGCATAACTATCCGCAGGTACTGAATGATGTCATTGGCCTTGGTAACTTTCTGTGAGTTCTAAAAATTTGCTATTCTTCTCAGTCAAAGGATCTCAACTTCTGGGCATCCAGGAAATACAACTCACCTCATTTCTCTGGGAGGGAATAATCTGACTCTCCTGTTTACATCTTTGAAAGACTTTACTTCATGAGTTAGGACAATTGAAACATCTGCTTAGAGTAAGTTAGGCTTGTGCAAGAAGTAGCTAGACATATTTTTCCAACTATTTGTGACTTGATTGTCTCTGGCAACAGGAGCTTTGTTCTGTAGCCTAGTGAGCCCAGCTGGCAGCAACGCAGCAGCAACACTAAAAACATATTCACTGTCATCTGCAGAACATAGATTCCATTCTCAAATCACTGAGTCTGACATCCTGGCTCATGCCCTGAAAGGGAAATCTCACTGTTTCAGGGCACTAGAGAAGTGCTATGAGAAGCAGCCCAGCAATAGACCTCTGCACCATGGCTCCAGATTTCTCAGGACAAAGTGCAGGAAGGAGAGGAGTATGGCCCAGCTTGTATAGAGGCTGGCTACATTCATAGGGGTGGAAGGCTAACCCCTCTTCAGAGCTGTGTCACTCCACACATCTGGAGAGGTTCATAGACCCTGTGACTGAAGGATTTAGAGGAAGGTAGTGATGCATTTCACTTATTGCCTCATTCAGGTGATAAATAATTATGGATTTACTATGTGTCATGTGCAGTTTTGGAACTGGAATACAATGATGGACAGATAGACTTGGTAACTTTAGGACAGTGGTTCTTAAACTTGGCTGCATAGGGGAGGTTTTAAATATTTCAGTTCCCAGGCTACTTCCCTAGATCATTTAAATCAGAAGAAATCTGGGTGGCAGGCCAAGACTTCAATATTTTTAAAGCTTTCCAGGCAATTCTTATGTATAGCCAAGTTGAGACTCATGGATTTAGAACCTACAATACAGAGAGGAAACAGATGAGTAAGATAAAATGGGATAATGCTGTGCTCGCTTAGGCAGCACATACAATAAAATTGGAATGATACAGAGATCCTTAGCATGGCCTCCCTGCAAGAATTGCATGTAAATTCATGAAGTCTTCCATATTTTTGCAGCTCCTGGAGCTTCGAGCTACATATCATATATATATATATATCATTATCGGTTATCATCAAGGAAATGATATGTGTTAAAGCAACATGTATGACATCTAATATTGAAGCTGTGTTTTTCACTACAAAAAAAGGGATAATGCTAATGCTGGAATGTACCAGATTCCCTGGGAGCAGATGGTGGAATATCCAGGACAAACATGATGGGAAGAAATGATGGCTAAGAAGAAATCTGAAAGATAAGAGTTACAGGCATAAAAGTACATAGTTAAGGAATAGAATACAGGATTAGAAGCAAAGGAAGAATGAGATTTGAAAGAGAGAAGAGTGTACACAAGAAATGGAAACTCAGTCAGCATGAGTGTACCTTAGAAACCAAGGGAAGGAATGTTAAGAGATGAAGCTACAAAAGTAAGCGCATCTCTGACAGCCATTAAGGATTTGGGACTTGAGCCCAAGAGTGGTAGGAAGTTATTGAAATGGTTTAATCAGAGATGTTACTGAAGAGGATTTCTCTGGCCATGCTGTGCAAAATAGACTGAGGACAGGTGAAAGTGGAGTAAGGTAGGCAAGTCAGGAACTTGTATTTACAACCTAGAAGAGCAGTGATGATAATTTGGGCTAGAAAATTGTGCCAGTAGGAGAGATGAGGAAGCTGAGAGATATTTATGTGGTAGTATCAATAGGATATGGTAAACTGATGTGCAGAGAAGAGGGAGAGATGTGTTAAGGACAATATTCTGTTTTTTACATTGGGCAACTGAGGGTACAGTGGAGGAAGAACAGAATCAGGAGAAGATGATGAGTTCTGCTTGACCTGTGTTATATACAAGGTGTTTGAAAAGCAACTGCATCTCGTAGTCTGAGAAAAAATGGAATAGGCCTCTGTGATGGGTTGAATTGTGTCCCCCCTCACCGAACCCCTAGCCCTATGAATGCCATCTTATTTTGGAAACAGGGTCTTTAAAGAGGTTATTAGTTAAAATGAGATCAAACTGTATTAAAGTGGACCATAATCCAATGTGACTGGTATCCTTACAAGAAGGGGGCAGGAAACACAGACAAGGACTCAGGGGAGGACCCCATGTGAAGATGGAGACAAGAAATAAGGCCATGTAGAGATGGATGCAGAGCTGCATCTACAAACCAAAGAATGGCAGGGATTGCTGGGAAACTCCAGAAGCTAGATGAGGCAAAGAAGAGTCTCCCCTTGCTCAAGTGGAGGGCAGCTTTGCCAATACCTTGATTTCAGATGTCCTGCCAGCAAAACTGTAATAAAATAAATGTCTCTTGTTTTAAGCCATCCAGCTTGTGGCACTTTGTTAAGGCAGACCTAACAAACTAAGACAACCTGAAATAAGAATTAGAAGAAATGGAAGAAATAGAAATAGATTATTGTAGACACCTTTGGTTGCCCACTCAACATGTTTGCTCCCTTTTTTCCTTGTTTTTAGAGACCTGATTTTGTATGGCCATGTGCTCATGGAGGAGATTGAATCTCAGCACAGGGCCAAATCCTGAATACTCTAAGTCAATCATTGGTGGAGCATAATTATTGCTGATGAATTATTTTTAAATTAAACTTTTTATATTGAGGCAATTGTAGATTCACATGCAGTTGTAAGAAACAACACAAAGATCCCAAATACCTTTTGCCTAGTTTCCCCCTATGATAATATCTTGAAAAACCATAGAAGAACATAACCCACTGATCTTATTCAGGTTTCCAAGTTTTACTTGTACTTGTGTCTGTTTGAGTGTGTGTATTTAGTTCTATGCAGTTTTGTCATTATGTAGTTCATATATCCATCACCACAAAGACACAGAGCAGTTTTATCACCACAATGGTCTCATTTTGCCTATTTTTAAATGTGTTTATCTGATTTTCAAATGCAACAATATTTAAGAGAGAACCTCCTATATCCTGCACCAAACACATACACATACACACACACACATGCACACCTCCCCTCCACCAGCCAACTTCCTTTTTTAATTGGAGAAGTTGTGGATTTACAGAAAAATTATACACAAAGTTCTGGATTCCCATATATCATCCCACCACCATCACCTTGCATTGCTGTGGTACATTTGTTACTATTGATGATAGCACATTTTTATAACTTTACTATTAATTAAAGCCCATGGTTAAATTCCATGGGTCAGATGAATAGAACTGTCTTGGCTGAAATTGTAGACACTGTCCATTTTCAGGGATGGGAGTTCTC
The DNA here is from genome assembly GCA_029593785.1 of Cabassous unicinctus. Lineage (NCBI taxonomy): Eukaryota > Metazoa > Chordata > Mammalia > Cingulata > Chlamyphoridae > Cabassous > Cabassous unicinctus. Next base: position 3,619 of record JAQZBX010086538.1, on the reverse strand, counting down.
CATCATCATCCTTTTGTTAGTTGTCTTGGTGAGTCCGATGAACTGGAGAGTAGGTGTTGGCTGCAACTCTGCTGAGATTCAGGGCTCTACCAGTATATAAACAGCCAGAAGAGTTAAGTCTCTGGGACATATATTTAATGGGTATAGTGTTAATTATAGGTGCAAATAAAACAGTAGAAGAACCATGTGCAGGAAAATTATAAATAAGTCTAACTCTGATACATTGAGGAGATAGGTTATCATATATTCCAAGGTAAGGTCCACTGAAGGGGTGCTAATATCCTGAGTTTTTCTGCTCTGCATCTGAGTGTACAGATGTCCCTAGAGAACTCAGGAGCACCCTGTTTGGGGTTTACTGCATTTACTGTGGCAGTCAGTGAGGTCCTCCTGAGACATGCATAAGCGTAATTTCTGGAATGACCTCCTGACTGAAAAATCATTTGTATTTAATATTTTTCCCTTTTGGTCAAGATCTTTTTCTAAATGCATCATTAGTTGGTGCTTGGGAGGCTCATCCCTGGGAGTTATGTTTCACATTGAGGGGAAGGTAGTGAGTTTATATGTTGAGTTTGACTTAGAAAGGCCATATATGAACAACAAGGAGGCTTTCAGGAGGTAACTCTTAGGCAATCTATATTACTAGGCTAAGTTTCAATTTCACAAGGGCAAGGTTCATAAGTACAAGCATCAGCATCAAGAGTCTGGTTTATTGGTCTGACCTCCTTCACTAGGCACTGCCCATGTACTTTACACATTCTTGCCACTCTAACAGAGAATGTAGCAAGACTCCACAGGATGGGAATTTAATATTTTATTGGTTATTGTGTGGGTCTCCAGCAACTGAGACAACACCCCATGACCATATGAATACACACATATTCAATAGATGCAATCCCCAGGGGCTCCACCACTGACACCCTGAACCAGTAATCCTCCCCTGCCACATTTGCAACCTGTCTGCAATCCAAAACCTACTCAAAAACAAAGCCAAAACAATCAATAAAATAATAAACAAATAAATAAATAAATAAATTTGCAGTTTGCCTTTCATCACCATAAGATCTATCTTTTAGGTATATTGACAATTCCTTATGCATGTTCCCCCAGTGTCTTATTTTTTTTGCTTTATTTTCAAAGAAGCTTTAAGTAACGGAAAAGTCACATAGAAAATATAGTGGATTACCATATACCCCACACCCTTCCCCTCTCACATTTTCCCATATTAATAACATCTTACATAAGTATGGTACATTTGATATAATTGAACAAATAATGAAGCATTGTTATTAACCATGCAATGATTACATTATGGTTTACACTATACACCATACACTTTTATAGGTTTTGATGGAATGTACAATGGCCTGTATCCATCATTGCAAGTTCATGCAGAACAATTCTAGTGCCCTAAAAATGTCTTATGTTCCACTCATTCTTTCCTCTGCCTCGCATTGGAACCTATGGTAACCACTAAGTTTCAGTTTTTGAAGAATAAGATTCATAGTTACATGCATTACTATTGAAGGCTTGACATCCTGGTCTGTTTTCTTTTATTCTGCACTGCCTATGCACTTGAGAGATTCTTTTCCCTCTATTTGAGAACAAAGCAGAACTCCCCAGGATGAGAGTTTAATATTTTCTTGTTTATTGTGTAGGTATCCACTCACTGAGATGACACCACATGATTAGATGAATACATTCATTTTCCATGGAAGCATGCCCTAGGTGCACCCTTTCCCACATATTCCCCCACTTCCAATGCCCTGTACCAGTGACCCTCCCTACCACATTTACCAAAAGAAATTTCCCACCATTGTAATTTCAACCACAGACCTACCAATCCCCAGAGTTCACCTTTTCCTTCCTCCTGCTCCCTTTATCATGCTGAGTAAGTTTCCTTCTATTCCTTTCAGAGTGTTTTTATCAAGAAAAGATGCTGATCTTGTAAAATGCTTTTCTGCATCACTAGAGATGATCATGTGATTTTCTAATTTCAATCTGTTAATGTGGTGTATTACATTGATTTATTTTCTTATATGAAGCATCCTTGCATACCAGGGATAAAACCCACTTGATCATGGTGTGTAATTCATTTGATGTGTTCTTGAATAAGATTAGCAAGTATTTTGTTAAGGATTTAGCACCTATATTCATTAGATAGATTGGTCTGGGAGTCGGAGGCAAGATGGCTTCAGTTTAAGTGGGCACTCACCATCTCTCTCGCAAAAGACAGCTGATTGGGGACAGGATCCAGCCCAAGTGAGCTGTTCTGGGAGCCCATGGAGCAGGAGCCATTGGGGAATCGATCTGGAGGGAGCTGGACAAGGAGATAGATTGCTCAAGATAAAACTGTAAGTTTTTAGGCCTGTGGAAATCACAGATGGCTAAGCCCCACCCTCAGGTCAAAGAGCAGTTATCCCTGACTCCCCCCAGCCACCCAGCAAGAGGGAGCATTCTCCGAGAGTGGGAGGGTCCTGGCAAGGGGTGGGGAGGGGTTTCCTTCCTGTGGGTTTGGTTGCCTGGACGGCCTTAGAACTTTAGGGAGCACGCCAGCCTGCTCAAAGTGGCACCAGGCTGAGGGGAGAGGTGAATCTGCTGAGGAAGCCTGATTTACCAAACTGCCCTGGGATACAGAGGCTTGGCCTGAGAGAGGGTGGAGTCAGCCAATTTAATAGTTCCATGCTGAGGACTATCAGAATTTTAAATCCCCTAAGGGAGTCAGGCAGTGGGAAGTGCTTATTAAGTTTTTAAGAGCCTATTTAGGGTTCCCTGGGAGGAGGGGGTAGTCTAGAAGCGGCTTGAAAAATCACTTCTGTGTGGTGTACTCAGTCATCAGGGTCCAATTTGAATTTCAAAAGGGAACTCAACCTGACCAGGAGAGGGGAGAAGGGATATGCTCATACAGCCTGCTGAATCCAGCTGCCCTAGGAGAGTAAAATCTTCCAGGGGGAAAGTGACTGAATAGCTTTCTGAAGAGTGGCTGACCCAGTTGGAGTGGTAGCTCAGTGAAGGAATCTCTGCTTTGAATGTATGAGGTCCCTGGTTCTATTCCCAACTCTCTTAAGAGTGGTGATCCACAGGGATATCTAACACTGAGCTGATACTCTAGGACAGGGAAAACATAGACATTATTTTTGTACTACCTTCTTTTGGGTCCCTTATTTTTCCAAAAAAAAAAGTTACTTAAAAAAATTTTAACTTAGTTTACTCACTAAAACCTGCCTCAAAACCTGCAGAGAGAAGCCTGCAGGGTAATTGATTGATAAACACAGGCAGCCTGAGAAGCTCTACAAGGGCCCAAGAAGGAACGCTCTTCTTCCTTAGCTTTGTTTGACTGCTTGCTTGTATGTTTGTTTGTTTGTTTTGTTGTTGTTGTTTTTGTTGTTTCTTTGTTTCTTGTTTTTCTTTCCTCTTTCCTCCCACCACCACTTTTTAAAAAAATTTGGTGCTGCTAGCTTGTTTCTTCTTTGCTGTGCTTCTCCTTCCTTGATTTCCCATTTTCTGTGTAAACTGATTTTTGTCTACCAACACTATCTCTTTTCCTTCCTTCATCTTTCTATCTTCTGCTTTCTGTTGTGGTGCTTACATTCCACCTTCTTTTTATTAGTCCTCAACTTTA
>JAQZBX010086537.1:0-12983 GCA_029593785.1 Cabassous unicinctus | reverse complement strand
TTTTCTACCATAGGACAGTTGGTTCCCACCTCTACCATATTTAAAAAATCCCTTCCTGGAGAACTTTAAGAACGAGGTAAATCAAATCCACATGCAATACCTGAATAAGATTAAGGAAGAAAATGATAATCAGACCATGAATCAAATGGTCATTTTAATATTTATTTACTTTAATTTATTGTTTTTAGTAGCATGTTTCAAAAGATTACTGAAGACATATTTCTTAATCCTGAGAGTGGTTGATTTGTTCTCTGTGGCATTATTCTTATGAAGCAACAATCACATCCTCTAACACTACCTCTCATCCCATCTTGTAAACTTTTTAATTTGGTTCTGATTGATTGCCTCCAAAGACCCATTTGTTAAATGTCTAGTGTGTGTAAAGAATTTCCTTAGGTGCGTGACCTGAAAAATCTCACAATTTATTGGGAGAGATAAGAGACAGCTCTAAATGTAAGTTAGACACACAGAAGAATAAACAGTACTATGGAAGCACTGGTATGGAAATAATTCATTCTATCTAGGAAATTAGGAAATATTCTCAGAAGGAGTGACAGTTGGGTTGGACCTTGAAGAATGTGATGAATCCAGGCAAAAAAGCAATAGGAATAAATATATGGGGAGTTAAAGTATGTGATACATTTGGGAAAAGGAGAGTAACCCAGGGATAAAATATAGTATGAATGGAAGTAGCAGAGGCATGATAGAATCTAGGGCCATAAAACTAAATTAAATGTAATATTACATATATAATATTTGTGGAAATCTATGAAGATCAGGTATATCTGAAACAAAAGAAATATGGGAAAAAGTGGTGCAAAATCTGGAGCAGTCCAAGCCAAATACAGAAATTTGCATGGAATGATAAAGAATTGAGAGTCAATCAAAAGAGTATGAGAAAGTAAGGGTAATGATCAGATTTGTGTTATATAAAACTGTAGTAAGGAGGGAAGGAGAAAGAGAGTGGAATCAAGGAACTCAATGGTCATTTTATTAGGGGAGACCAGGTGATCTATGACAAGGTTATGGAGTACGACAGTAGCCATAGCATGGATGCAACACAACAGGTGCTACAGATACCGTGTGGTAGAGCAGATACGAATTAATGTTCACAGTAGATACTGTCACTGTCCTACCCATAACTCCTCATCATTTACCTGTACTCTGGCCCAAGTATAACGTCAGCATCACCTGCTCCATCTTCTTGATGGATTGGCCAGAAGCAGTGGTTCATCATTAGCCCTTAGAATCAGCCATCCCTTACCAATGGCTAAAGGGAAATTTTTGGAAAATTACCCATTATCTTTTGTTCCTTTGGTAAGATAATTCTGGAGTGCTTTTTCTTTTCTGTTTTCCTAAATTCCTCAAAATGATTAAGCTCCATGTGCCCAAGATAGCAACGCACTTTTTACTGGTGACCTTCCCTTCCTGATATCACTTATCCTTTCCTAATATTTTTTCCTGAGATAACTTACCAAAATCACTACTGGACTCAAATTATACTGTCAGGATCTGTTTCTAGGAGAACCCACATTACGATAGTTGTGCTTAAAGCAGTGCTACAGATTCTCAGAGTGAGATGCTAGCAAAGAATCCTGTAGGTAGTGATGATATCTGATGTGACTCAATGTTAGAACTGCAAATCCTCTCACCTGAGAAGAGTTAGGAAAAGAGAGGGGTGAAATTCCTTTTCTGGAGGCTCTAGGGCAGAAACATGCCCTTGCCTTTTTGAGTTTCTTATAGAGTTTCTTTCTACATTCCTTGCCTCATGTCCCCTTCCTCCATCTTTAAAACCAGCTGTGTGCTTCTCTCTGACCATTCTTCTGTGGTCACATTTCCGTCTGACTCATCCAGGAAAGATTCTTTGCTCTTAAGGACACAGGTGATTAGATTGGCCCACCTGGCTAGGATGCTCTCATCTCAAAGTGCTAATTTAATCACATCAACAAATTCCCTTTTGCCACGTAAGGTAACATATTCACAGGGTCCAAACATTAGGATGTGGATGTCTTTGGCTGCCAAAGAGATATGAGGACAATGGTAATTACAAAGACTGTGTGGTGTGTTGGTTTGGGTTAACTGCCATCAAAACATGAAAGGAAGAAAATGACAGACTCAGGGCAGCTAATTAAGAATGCAGACCAGAATGCAGAAGAAAACAAGATATCTATAGTGACATTTAAAGAGACTCTCATCCCCTGCAGCCAGAGGACAGACTAAACTGAAAATTAGACTGGAATCTTATTATATAGGAAAAGAGTTAAATTCACAGCTCCAAAAACTCTCCTACACTAAAGTCAAGGACACAACAGGGAAAGAGTGAGACACTGAGTCATGGGATTGGACCATAAGAATGGATGTTCTTTGAAAACCTTGAACATCCAAATTCCCCTGAAACTTTTTGGTCTGCAAGACATAGTGGGCCGTGTGGTTGTTAGGATGCTTCATGTAACTACTAGCTGTTGGCCAGAAACATCCGTTCCTTGTCACATAAACATCTTCATGGTGAAACTCATAGCATGGCAGTTTTTGTCCTCCTAATAAACTGTGAGATGATATGTTTTAAGCTGCTATGTTTTGGGGGTAATTTGTTACACAGAAATCGATAACTAGTATTATGCTCAAAAGAAAGATTTGAATACAGTATATTTTCAAGTGATGGTCAGGCAGACTTTTGTCCTTCACTATGCCACTGCTTTCAAAATAGGCCAATGAATGGGCTAGTTTTGGTGGCAGGGTTGAAACCTATACCTTGGAAATATAAGATGGACTTCCTCTCACCAAGATTAATGTAGTTATTGCTTCTGATGAATAAATGATCTGTCAGCACCAGAAATTGACACTGAGCCCTCAAGATGGTACCATTACTTTGTGATGGTAAGCAACTATGCATGGCAAGTTGATTTCATCAGACCCTTTTCACCCAAGAGTGGGGGGTGATTTGTCTTTACTGAGTCTGATATGCTTTCTGGGTATGGGTTTATCTTCACTGTCTCAGTTAGCATCACTACAAGGCTCAAAAATGTCTACTTTAAGATCATAGGGGTTTACACAACCTGGTGTTAGCCTAATGGACCTGTTTTGCAGTATGGGCAGTAGATGAGGGAGATTATGAATATCAGTTATGGACTTGGGACAGATTGTTGCAGTAGAGACTATAACAGCTCTACTAGCCTGTCCTCCTTTTTCTTATATGTGCATATGGTCACCTACTTACCATCAAGAATAATTAGTGACAGAATGAAGCAGAATAAACGTAGAGTCTGAATGGATCTGTATGTGCAAGGGGCAGAATGTTAGAATCCCATCCATACGTCCTTGCAGATATTATTTTCCTGCTCTCCACATCGCTTCCAATTGCCAATAACTGTGAGCATTGTCTGGGGGTCTTCTCTAGGTCTCTGTCGAATGCTATGCCTAAATCTTAGACAAGCTAGAAATGCTAGAATTAATGTTCTTAGGTGTCCACAGTGTAACTTGCTTCATTGGGTACCTTTTAATGGTTTCCTTTCCTTCACTATCTCATTTTTCCATTCTCACGGTGTTTACTAGTGTCAATTTCAAAATATAGTTTAAACAGAATGAAATTGTTGATATTTTATCATTTTTTAAAATGTGAAAATGGCAATTTCATTTGGTTTAGCCTAATCGCTTCACTCAAATCCTAGTCACAGAGTTTGTTCAGAAGGACTGAATCTAAGATAATGACTACAGGAACAGATGTGAGAGAAGAGGAGAAAGAAGTTATCACTTGATGAAGCAAACCACATGGCAATGCCCCAAATTACAAGAAAAAGGGTGAGTATATAGAGAGAGGTGAAGTATTGGCACCATTTTTTGTAATCAATCTAAAACATCAGCAAAGGAATTTTTCACCTAGATTGATAAAATGAATTTTAACTCTAAATACATACAAAAATCAAGAAGCACCATTTGAGGAAAATCAGTACCATAAAGGACTCGCATCAAAAGCAACCAAAGATAAAACTTACCCCTAAGAAATAATAATCGCTATAAGAAAAGGTTAACTTTAGAAAAATATAAGTAATATCTAAGCAATCTACCCGACTGTATCACACACAGATGCATAGATTAAAATTTTGGCAGAGACAATGCTATGCGTTCTTCCTCACATATGTTTTATTTTCCTTTTCTCTGAACCCTTCTCCAGACCTTCTGGCAGTTAGGTTGAATGACCGGGAGTCAATGGGATGTGGATGCAAGCATGAACGGCACCGCATGCTTTCACTTAGCCTTTCCTCCCCTGCCATTGTGGCCTTGAAGTGTACGTAGTCCTGACTTTATAGCCTCAAATGGAAGGCGTTTCCCATACTGGCCTCAGATTATCGAGTCAATAATGAACTATTATTGTTAAGCCACTAAAATTTCAGAGTTGTTACCACAGCATAACGAACCTAATCTACAAACACCCATTATAAAAAAGAAAAGAAAAATAAATGTCCCAATAGATGGGCTTCATAGAATGAACATAGCAGAAAATTAAATGAGGCGGTAGAAAACTGACCTAAGCAGTTCTCTCAAAGTGAAATGCCGAGGGGTGAAGAGCTGTGATGCTAGGGGAAAGAGTTAATGTATACAGAAAATTCATCTAGAGTTTCCAGCATTGTCTAATGTGTGTTCAAGAGAGAGAGAATGAAGACAAAGCATCAACAATAACCAAAGAAAAGTAGAAGAAAATCAATGCACTGAAGACTGTCTCACGGCTTCAAATTGAAAAGTACCACAGAATGGCAAAGCACAAGTAATGGAGTGGAAGGGAAAATCAACCAGCTGGATGACCTAAGACAAAGGGTTGTTTGGATTTCAGGATTGAGAACATGCCATTTTAATAACAAGTAAAAGAATTATGACTATGCACAGAAGAGAATCTATCAAAAGAGGATAATGGAATAAACACAGAGAGAAGCAGGAATGAGAGACTCTGTATTCACTGGAAAATAAAGAGAGCCTCAAGATCCCTGTGGGATTTCCACTGCTTATCAGGTCTGGCTATGCTTTGCTTTCTGTCCTTATATTCCAAGAGATTTCTTTTTTATCCTTCCCTTAGTTTGTCTGTTTACTATGCTTTGCAACAGAAGAGCAATGGGTGGAATAAGCATGTACAGCATTTGTTGATTTAATCCATGTCTAAATCTCCAGTCTTCTCCCACAACATTCTTTAAATTTATTCCTCTTTACTCATTCCTAATAGCTCACCACTTTCCTAGCATAGCCTGTCCTTTCACACATTTGCTTTAAAATGTGCTCTTTCTTCTGCCTGAAATGGCTCTTTCCCTTTCTCCACCTGGCAAATTCATATTTATTCTCTATGACTAAGATTCATTTTTTTTTCAACTCCTGTGAAATTTTTCCTAATGCCTTGAAGCAGATTTAGGTGCTCCTTTCTTTCTTCTGTTCCATGGCCTCATGATAGCGTATAATACCTATAAAACTTCTCTAGGCAGCGATGCAGTAACTTTGCTACGTATCTGTCTTCCTACCAGGCGTTGAGTTCTTGGCTGAGGGTCCATACCTTGTTGGTTGATGTACACTCATTGCCTACCACAGTGCATACTCCATAAATGAACAGCCAAAGAAATAGTTCCTGGTTCAATTAAGCAGCAAGACAAACTGCTTACTTTTAGTTATTTGACTCTATGACACATGATTCCTAATATATTGAATCTGGGAACAGTGTCATTTAATTTCATTAGATTCCTAAAATTGTAAAATGATTTTAAATTTCATTTTGTTTCATTCATCCATTTGTTTAGCCTGATAATAGAAATTAAAGAATTTTGGGTCAGGAGATTTGAGAGGACCATTAATTCAACAACCACCAAGGCATATGACAGCCCTCAAGGCAGTTCAAGAGCTGCTAGTCCCACCAACTGCTTCTGGAAGAGTCTGCCAAGTGGTAAGGCACTGTGGAAAAAGCAATTGTCCTCCACATGACATCTGCAATTTCAGGTGGTCTACAGACTTTCCTTGTGCCAGACTAGAGACGGAGATATTCTTTTACTGTTTTCGTAAGTATTTGAACAGAAAGCACATGCAGCCATTATTTAAACCTTATTTTTTTGTCTCCCCGAATAAAAGGTATAGTTGTATTTAGCTGTATGCAAGTAATAATCAAGAACAATATTAGAGAAGGCTAGATATCTATTTTTTTAGGAGGTGCTGGTGATAGAACCCAGGACCTTATACATGCGAAGCAGGCACCCAACCACTAAGCTAACCCCGCTCCCTATATATCTACTTTTGAGGAGATCAAGGGCACTGCCTGTTTTTGCATTTCACAGAATATTTAATCTGTAGTACAGATTTTGCCTCAGTTAGGCTATGAAAATGTTAGCTTATCACACAAATACCTTTTTGGCTTGAATTTTACATTATCTTACTGCAAGGAAAATGTATTTTTAAAAATTATATGTTAGTAACTTTTATTTAAATTATTTATTTATCCTAAAAATAATGACACAATTAAAAACTAGAATTCTTCCTCCTTTTGTTATAAACAAGATACACTATTTGTTGAGAATATTTCTGCAAATTTAAAAAGATCGGCCTAAATTGCATTCCAAACCAAGGGGAAAATCAACTTGCTGTTTTGAATTGAATTTGCAAATAGACTGCTTAGCCACTCACAGCTCAGTTTTAAAATTATGATGAGAACTGTAACTTTGGTATTTGGTTGACCTCTAAAAAAGAAAATCACTTTGCATGCTTCTCTCTTCACTCATCAACCAGACAGCTGCTCAGTTTTTCAAAGAGGAGGTTTTATTATGTTATTTAACTTTTATTAAGGTATAATTTACATACTGTAAAATCAAAACATTTTAGTGCATAGTTTTGTGCATGATTTTGACAAATGCATGTATTCATGTAAGTGCCAATAAAATAAAAATATAGGATAATTTAGTTTCATTACCTCAAAAAATTTGGCCAAGTCCCTTTATAATAAAACCCTAACCTGCCCCTAGATTCCCTCCCAAGCTGTGTTTTCTGTCCCTACACTTTTGTCTTTTCCAGAATGTAATATAAATGAAGTCGTTTGTACGTGGCCTTTCAAGGCTGATTTCTTATGCTCAGTATAATGAACTCGAGAGCCCTCCATGTTGTTTTTGTGTATCAGAAGCTTGTTTCTCTTTGTTGCTGACTAGTGTTTCATTTTACAGGTACACCACAGTTTGCTTATCCATTCACTGCTTGATGAATATTTGGGTTGTTTCCAGTTTGGGGCAATTATGAATGAAGCCATTATAAACATCCACATATAGGTTTTTGTGTGAATACAAGTGTTCACTTTTCTTGGGTAAATACTTAGAGTAGCTTGTTCAGCTGTACTGTAAGTGCACGTATAACTTTGTAAGATCTTGCCTAGAGGTCTTTCCAGGCCTGGGCCACCAAGGGAGCTGGCCCTGGCCCCTTGCCGTGCCCAGCCTTTCTGGTGAACCCCAGTGGAGGGGCGTGGAGCAGGTCTGTGGGGTGAGTGAGAAAGCCCCCAGTGTGGCTCTCCTGGGCTCCTGGCCTGCCCTCCCTAGGAAGTGCCGAGGGTTCTTTAGAGTTCAGGTTACTGGATTGCCTGGCAGCCCCAGCATTCTAACGCCAGTTATACAGGCTCAAGAAAAGTTGTACTTTGTAGTCTACCCCTTTATTCCTTGCTGTTAGAGTGGAAGCAATTCTCCTTTTAGTTTTCCCCATCCTAGGGGGTGCTGAGTTAAACTGAGGTTTTTTAATGAGACCAAATTATAATTTGTGGTGCCTCAAAGCATCTTTAGGTAAGGGAGCTGCCCCGTGAAGATGAACCTGGGCAGAAATGCCTTGAAAAGTTTAAATGCAAATTTGTCTCTTCAGCTTAGTCATCTTGGGAACCTAAGGAGGTAGCCTCTGGAGGTGACTTTGAGCTTTACAAAACCTAAAAAAAAAATCTAATAAAGAGAGGAAAATTACAACTATGACCATTGTGTATTCTCACCATGAAGACAGAACTGAGTATAAAATGGGGACTTTTTCATAGATCTTAGTTAGTGGAACTTGTTTCGAAAACCTAGTGAGGAAAAGCATCTTTTTACTGGACTCAGCCCCCTCCTTGTCATGTTAGTTGGGTATGACACTTGTTTTTCCTTTACTTTTCAAATTGTTTGACAAAATTGAGATCTAAAATTTAACATCACCAGATTGCTTGTGAAATCCTGCAAACTAAATATTTTGTATGTTCTTCCTTTTGCTGGAAATCCACTATATACCTATATTTTATAGTGTGGTATTGTTCTCTCTGCTTCCTTACTAAATTACAGAACTCCTGTTTTACTCAGAGCTTTAATTTTCTCCAAAGGCTCCCAAACATCCCCTAGACCAAGTCCAGTCACTTAAACTTGGAATGCAAGCGATTCCACAACCTCTTTCCTTCTAAGCTCTCTGGCCTCCTCTCTTGTCCTCCCGTCACTTAAACATTACTGTGTGCCAACATGGCCTGGCTTGTCGCATCCTTCATATACCATGCTAGCTCCTTTCTCTACAGCTTGCCTCAGGATGCCTGCTTTGTTGCAACGTCTTTTCCTCATTCTCTAAGGTATTTTAAATTTCAGATCGGAAAGTACCTCCTCCTGGAAGCCTTCCTGGTTCTCTACACTTTGTTATATTCCGTGCTGAATAGGACCCCCTTAGCACACTTGACATAATACACATGGTAAAGTAATCATCTGCTTTTTTTTTTGTTATTAAATCTGCCCCTTTGTATTCTGGGCTTCTTGAATGGACAATGCCCGACATTCAGTGAATATTTCTGTTGGTTGTTTCACTTATGAAACAGATCTTTTCTGAGTAAAACCTTGATGCATAGCAATGCATAGGACATTAGGTATCCTCTTCTTGAGGTGCCTGAAAATGGGCTTGGGAAATATTTTGAAGAAAATATCTAATGTATCCTAGAGAGAGATAGATGGCCTGGGAATGGCTGCAGGACAGCAATGGGAACACTGGAATCAGCCATAGATCATGAGGATAAGTGGGATTAGGCCTGAAGCCATACATGTTGCCAAGACACATTCCAGATTTTTGTAAAAGTAGATCCGTGCCTGTTGCAGTACCACTTAGAATTAGACAAAGTGTGAGGAATTGAAAATCAAACAGCCAGTTTGCTGACCTCCTCGTGACTTTATAGTACACAAAGAGCCTTTTCTTATTCAATCGCTTGTTGAATTCCCAAAATACTTAGAACATGTGTAGGACAGATATTATTAAAACCATTTTACAGATGAAGAGACTGAGGCTCAGTGTGGTTTAGGTAGTAACATAGGTGCTGGGCTCCAAGCCCTCCAGGTAACTCATTCATACCTGTCCCACTATCAGTGTGATACATGCATGTCTATGAACCTACTCATCTCCCTCTTCCTCTCCAGCTGTGAAGCTTTGGGGGAAGACAGTTACTATAAAATAAGCTAAGTGAAATTTTAGGAAATGTGTTTCTCCCTATTAAAAGTAGTAGTCCTAGTTTAAGATTTGTCCTGGGAATGGCACCACTTTATCTTCCCACCTATGCTTTCGCCTCAGTGTACAGTGAGAACTCATCTTTTCAGGTCCTCTTTGTCTTCATCCTCCTTTTCTTTGTCTTTCTGTTTTTCATGTTACTTATGTAAACCACTCTATTGCTCTTTCAAGTACGTGTTTAACTTATGTATACTCAGGAATATTTGTTCATGTCATTTTTAACCATATTTACTTCCTTTATGTATATACCAAATTTCATATAATTCCAATTTAAAGAAATTTGATAGAGCCAGAGTAAGTAATTCAGATTTACACTGACTCATTTTAGAGTTGATATAGGACTCTTTTTAATTCTTTTTTTTATTTTTATTAGAGAAATTGTGGGTGATATAGGACTTTGACATACGGAGAACAATAAGAGATTTGACTAAGATAGATTTTTGTGTTGTCAACCTAGGGGTATGGAAAGGATTAGGAGAGAGGCTAGAAACCAGAAAGCGGTTAATTAGCATTGGTAAATTCCTTATATGTAAGGCAGCAGTGTTAAAAATTTCATAAACAAATGGAGATTTCTACTAGCTCAGACTTTTTTCCCCAAATATATACTCCCGAGAAATTTGAAATTATGTTCACTTGATAAATGTATCTTTACAATGCCTTTGTAAGGGCAGCTGTGTTAAATTCAAACCACTTATGTATACAAAGCATTCATATTTGTAATGTAAGTTTTAATTATAGGTTGAGCTAAACTATAAGATCTATGCAGAATATAAAATTACACTAATGTGATCACTATTTTTACATTGATTGTTAAAATTATTTCACACTAGAGATTTGTTACATTTAACAGGACTGAAATTAGAGTATATCAATTAAGTATATTACCCAGTAATTAAATGAACAGATAATTGAATTACTATGTTTATTACTTTAGGGAAATACGCTGTAAAAACCAAGTTGATATTCTACCTTGAAAGCACAACAGTGCACAGCATGCAGCTTTGTTGTGCCTGATCTGGAAAATACACCTCCTGTTACTTGTAGTTTCACACGTCTCCACATTTGCCCATAATGGCTCTCTTGAGTGTTCCATTATGAGTTAAATTAACTAGTACACATTTTTACAAGATCACGAAAAGAAAGAAAATCTAAAGCTCCACTTAGCTAAGTCACACCCCTCTACCTCTTTTTACATTTACATTCCTTCTGCGACCAGTGACTTGAGTGCAGAGAAGAGCAGAAGCCCTGAACTCCACACTTGGGCCAGCCACCAGTCCTAGACTGACATTTGGCAAACTCGAATCCCCTGGAATGAAGTTTCCTTATTACCCATTCTTTCACTTATTCATTCATTCATTCATTCAACAAGTACTTACTGAGTACCTACTATGTGTAAGGCACTGATATGAATATAGGGGATAGAGCAGTAAACAAAACCGGCTGAGCCTTTGTCCTCATAGAGCTTATGCATTAGTTGAAGGAAGAAGAAAAGAATCAAGTAAGCAAACAAATGAAAGTTATGGCATGAGGTAATAAGTATATGAAGGAAAATAAGGATAAGAGTGAGGTTATGTTTCCCATAGTTGGTCAGGGAGAGCATCTCTGATGAGGTGACTTTTGGTTACAGAAGAAAGTGGGGGTTGTTATGAAGCTCTTTAAGAATTGCCCAAGGCTGAGGCAACAACGTCTGCAAAGCTCTTAGGGGGAAAGTTTGTGCTTGTTGTACAGGAGAAACAGCAAGAAGACGTGGGCCAGAGAAGAGTAAATGAAGACTAGCAGAGGATGACTAAAGAGCATAGATGAGAGAGTAGATCACTAGGGCCTTGTTGGCCAAGGTCAACATTTTAGGGATTTGGGTAAAAACATGGGAATCCTCTGGGAGGGTCTTTCTTACAGCTCGGAAAAAAATGTCTCTCACTAGAGGTGTCTTCTAGGAGTATCCCTGTTTGCTTGAGATAAAAGCATTTATGATTGACACAGATATGAGAGTTTGGGAATGCTTAGTGATTATAGAATCAGCCACACAGCATGGTGATGCTGTAGGTACATAGAAGCAGAGAAACAGTATTCTTCAAAAGAATATGTAGGAAAGTGGATATGGCTCAAGTAGTTGGGCACCCACCCAACTTGGGTGCCAGGTTTGGTTCCTAAAGAAGACGAGCAAGACAGCAAGCTGATGTGATGGGCTCGTGTGGCAAGCTGACTCAACAAGATGACACAATGAGAAGAGGAGACACAAGGAGGAAACACAATGAGAGACACAATAAGGAGGGAGCAGAGGTGGCCCAAGCAATTGGGCCTCCCACATGGGAGGTCCTGGGTTTGGGGCCCAATGCCTCCTAAAAAGAGGACAAGCACACAACAAATAGACACAGAGAGCAGACTGTGAGTGCAAACAACAAGGGGGAGAAGAAATAAATAATAAAAAATAAATAAATCTTAAAAAAAAAAAAAAAGCAAACCAAGAAAGGGCATGACCTCAGGGCACAGGGATAAAGAAAAATCATGTTTGGGGCATCCATTACAACTAGAGGATTGCATGATTTTGAGGCAGCAACTTAAACTCAGTTTAGTAAATGGAAGCACCATCCTGGAATAGAATAACTGCAGAAAATCGGCCAAAGAAAGGTAGCTTTATTGATTTATCTTTATCCTTGCCAACCTCATAAAATGACTATGGTAAATAGAATGCAATTCTATTATATCAGCCCCTCTTTAAAATAGACATTCAGTCTAGTTAAAAGATCCCAGAATTAGTTAATCTAATTGGACCCTGGAAATCAACCTGTCCTCTGATTTTGTCCTTGACAGTATATTCAATTACCTAAGATATTTTTTAAAATACTGATGCTCAAGCTCAATCCTATATATCTATTAAGCCAGAAAATTGGGGAGGTAGGGCCCTGGCATTCGTACATTTTATTAGCTTCCTGAGTGATGCTATTAGCAGGCAGAATTTAGCACTACTGATCCATTTCATACCCCTCTCTCTCAGCTCCGTATTTCAGGGATTCTCATGAAAATGTCCATTAGAGTCTCCTGATGAACTTTAAAATGTGATCCTTGGTGGCCCCTCCAGACTTACTTAAGTCAGTAAGTATCTCTTACTTGAGACCCAGGTTTGTGCATTTCCTAAAAGCTCCCCAGGGGATTCTCATATAAGCATCTGTTGGATGGCTGATGCTCTACTTAAGTCTGATCATCTGGTTCAGGAAACATCCAGATGAGGCAAGAACATTTCCAGTGGTATTGCACTCTCTCTTTCACAAGCCAGCCCATTCTAACAGCATATTTTTAATTCTTTCTGAGCCAACATTTGCCTCATTGTAAGTTTTATCCTTTTTCTTTCCTGTGGAGTTATACAGAACAGTCTGCTTTAAAACTTCCCAATTGGGAAGTGGGTGTGGCTCAGTGGATAGAGCCCCCGTTTACCATATGGGAGGCCCGGGTTCGCATCCCGAGGCCTCCTTGTGAGGGTACGCCGGCCTGAG
>JAQZBX010086536.1:0-12983 GCA_029593785.1 Cabassous unicinctus | reverse complement strand
TCAAGGCTTGCTGTTTAACTATTAAGAAAGGAAATGCTATTCTGACTAGAAGGAGAAAGAGCTGGAAGGATTGTGGGAAATACGCAAAGCCATATATGTTACAGCAGGCACCATGGTGTAATAGATGAGTGTAAGAAGATTTTTAAGAGATGATTTATGTGCAATTGGACCTAAGAGAGCAATCAATACAGTAATTGTAAATAAAAGTAGAATTGCTAACAGTGGGTGCTGGTGCATTAGGCCTTATTACAGGCTTCCATAGAATGCAAGCACCACTTACAAATAGAATTATATAACATAAACAACAAAGCAGAACATATTAAGTCCATGCATGTGCTTATAGCTAGGACCACAGACTGAGAAAAGTAAACACCTCAAAATGTGAGATACTTCACAGAAATAGTAATGGATCACATCAATCATGGGAAACATGAAAATGTTGCCTGTTTCAATGGCAGAATATAACAACCCACTGACCAATGAGCCACCAGCTGCCTGTGTGCACAGATGTGGGGTGATGATGAGCTCATAGTGCAGAGGGTAACAAATGACAACATAGTGATCATTGGACATCACGACCAGGAAGGCCAGGTCTGTAATTCCAAGGAAGATAAACAGGAAAATTTGAGTGATACATGCCAGAGGGAAATTAATTTATTTCCCTTCAGAGAATTAACAGTCCTTTAGGAACACTGACTGAAATGCAGCCTAGATCTATAATGTAAAAGTTGCCTATAAAGAAATACATCAGAGAGTGGGTTGGTTACAATGACAGTAATGGAAGATTCCCAGTCAGGTCTCCCAGACAAATCACTAAAGAAGAGCAGAACTTGCATGAGTTTCAGCACCTGGGAGCCTGAGATATCCATGAGGAACAATTCTGTGATGGTAATGATGTTGCTCATGACTATTTCCATATTGCCATCTCCCTGGGAGTCAAAGTATAATTTGATAAGATGATGCTAAAAGCCAAAATAGAGACAATTCATAATAATGACAAATAATATGTAATTGGTATCAGTGTGAAGCTTCTAACCTGGAAATCAGGATAGAGTACATAGAGGATACCAACAAGTGGCAATCATTTAAAACCAATGTGTTGATTTGAGTCCCTTGTGGACCCCAGAAAATTATGCTCTTAATATTTTCCATTCCTGTTATTGTGGGACCATTTTGAATGGATTGGATTCAGTTTGGGGCCTTTGATTAGATTGCTTCACTGAGGTTTGATCCAGGGTGGGGCTTGACCTTCTTTCTGGAGTCCTTTATAAATGGAGGACTGAAAACAGAGATACACAAACAAAAGTGCAAAGATAGAGAAACCTGCAAAAGTATGGAATCACCAGAGCATAGAAGAAAAGTGCAGAGATAGAGAAACTCTGAGAGGATAAAAGAGATGAGGCCTAGTGGACAGAGCAAAGTTGACCAATATACCTGATCACCCACAGCTGAGCTCCAGAGACAGGCAGAGCTGCCATTATACCCTGTCCTGTACCTGATGGCCCACAGCTGAACTCAGGAGTAAAGTGAACCTGGAGGGACAGGCAGAGACCTTGGCAGAGACCAGCCAACATTGTGCCTTGCCATATGGCAGGATTCCACGATCACCAGCAGCTGAAGTTTGGTGAGACAGCATCTCTGATGATGCCTCAGTTTGGACATTATCACAGCCTTAAAACTTAAGATTTTAACTTAATAAATTCCCATTATAAAAGCCAAACAATTTTTGGTATTTTGCATTGGCAGCCTTTAGTAACGTGAGATAATCATTGCACATATATCTTTTTTGTGTGTCTTACCTCATCTGTGCTGATATTTAATAACTTCACTATTCACAGGATGAAATAATCTAAACAAATGAATGCATTTAATATGATATCATGATCCAAAAATCTCCATTTTCAGTTGTGGAAAACCTAGAATTGAGGAATTACAACTATAAAATATTAGAATTTTTAAAAATATTTTACTTATATATAGTCTTTTTGACTTTACAAAGATGTTTTACATTTTCCTTGACCATTTTAATAAATAATAATAATTTGCTTATATTGATTATATTCATATGAATTTCTTATGCTCTGCAAATATTTTGTGAAAATTGTTTTTCTATAATATTCTTTCAATTAAGTGTGGATTCCTCTAATTTCCTCATTTGGAAATGTAGAGAAAATACTTCAAGAAGATAATTTTATAAATTTTATAAACTACCAAAATATCACTTATTGGTAAAGATGATACCATTGAACCAGGCTTACCTCTTTTTTTAAATTTTATATTTGCTTTATCAAAGTTATTCATTAATATTTGATCATTAGAAGTCTTCTTCCTATCTTCCATCTCTTCCTATTTAATCTTTTTCTACGGTCTATTGAAATTCTTATTACTCACTATGCTAAATTTATGATACAGGTTCACCTTCAATATCCATCATGGTTGATAGAAGCAGCCTTGGCCACTAGAGAGATTTCAAGGTATTCTCTGTTTCTTATTACCTCAGGATATCCAGAAAGTATTTACTTAACAATTTTAAAATGTCGACAATACCATACTGAGCAGAATTGCTAATTCCACATCTATTGTTAAACAGATGATACATAGTAATGTATTATAATGACCAGCAAAGACCACAGCTGGTTCATAATGCCCAGTTAATATATTTTAGAAAGTATTCATTATAAAAACTACACAGGAGATCTCTACATTTCCATTGGATTTTAAGGACTATATTTAATTTATTTTATTTTATTTTATTTATTTTATTTTATTTATTTTAGATTTCCATAAAATGCCATTGTAACTCTCTTTTACCTACAAATGTCTTAGCTATCCTTTAAAATTGAGAACAAGAAAGTTGTCATTCTTGGTTACCTACATTAGGTCATTTTTTATCTTTACATTTCCAAACTTTGACATCTAGTTTTGTATAACACACAGATCTTCAGGTACCATTAAAAAGTTAATTATGTAGGATAAACTCTAGAATCAGACACATTCATACTATGATGTTTGCATGAATTTATCTATGATACAGAAAAAATTAAGAATGCTAATGATCTTGAGATATATCATTACTGTTTCAGGGAATTATTCATTAATGATATCAAAGAAACAAATCAACTGTATTATACAAATATACCTTTAAAATGAGGCAAGTTTATCTTCCCTACAATAAATATTTCTTTTGAAATATTAAAAGAGATTGAGCAAATATGACCTAGACTCTTCTTTCTCTGAATAAAATTCATGGAGCCACTTTCCAAGATAGATACACATTTAAGAATAATTCTGTTTCTAGAGGTTTTATTATTATGTTTTTTCTTTAGGAAGGATACATATGCATCATACCCATATTGAGCCCTGCTTAACTGGTGAATTCAACCTCAAGAGTGCCAGCTTTCCTTCAACTCCTCTTGAGACAGATTTCTTCTTGCCAATACTCTTGTGAGTAATTACATTTTCAATGATGTTCCTTTGCCATAAAATTAATAATTCTTTGGTCAAACTTAACAAGGAGAAGTATTCGACAATATTTCCAAATTCATGGCAGTTACATTTTCAATTTTATCAGAATATAAGTGTAATTTATTTACACACAGTAAATTAATGTATCCTTGTTTTCCCCAGAATAGCTCCCCACATATGTTTTGGACTTGCTTTTGTTTCCTGCCAGGTGTGTACATTGTGAGTTCCTAACAGTCCATTTTGTTTTATTTTATTAGGGAAATGGGGTATACAATGTTTCTGGTACACCATAAGACAACTGATTTTCTGTTTTGGGTGCCCTTATGTAATTTTCATTTGGAACCTTTGGTTGAATATGGGCTATTCTCAATCTCAATCCCCTTCCTCCACTCCTGCAAAATCCCCTGATGTCTGTTTGTAGAACACTATGGATCTAGTTCATATTTATTTCTTAGTAAATGGTGAATCTCCCCAAGGATGATTTCAGTTTGCAGTGGCCACTTGGGGAACATATGAATTAACCAAGGTAGAACATTTGAGACTTGCACTTGAAAAGAGTTTCCTGGTCTTTACTAAAGAAGTGGGGTATATTTTTTGATTGGTATTTTGAAGATTCAGAAAGATGTAAGATCGCCCTGAGGGAAAACAATAAAGGTATCCTGGAGGCTATTCTACCCGAAGTTAAATTGATCTTGGTCAAAACCCATATAGGGATGGAGACAAAGGCATTAGCAGGTCAGTGAAAGCATTTCCTGTGTGGGCTGCCACCACCTTGGGGATAGCAATATCAGGTACTGTGTGGATAAAGAGTAATAGATTCCAGGTTCCTGATGCCTCATTTTAGGCCAGAGAGTGCTGTTAAACTGCAACACTGTGTTTCCCAACATTCCTGCCTGTATCAAGTCCTGAACCAAAAAAAGAATTCTCCAGAGACCTTGGCCCCACCCTTAATCCTTTTTCTGAAGGGGAAAAGATTGAGGTACAGGCAAGGGGGATCTTCCTCCCTATTTGACCCATCGTGCTCATGGTCCTGAGTGTCTTCCTCACTGTCCTCCTCAGGGTGCAGGGAGGCCTTATTAAGTGCCATTTTACTCCTCCCAAGACTGTGTTCAGGGACTCAGTGTTGGGGGATGATGCAGCATTCTAAATCTTTTCAGTCCTGTGAGCCCTCTTCTTCTTGATGCTTTATAGCTCACGTTAGGGTGTTAACACCTAAATTAAGGTGATCTACTTTTAGCCAGTAACTTTTCTTTAATTTTTTTATTTGTAAAGAAGCTTTAGATTATATAAATGTTACATAAAAAATATAAGGGATTCCCATATGCCCTACCACCTCCCCTCCGACACTTTCCTACATTAACAGCATCCTTCATTAGTGTGGTACATTTGTTACAAGTGATGAACCATATTGAAGCATAGTTACTAACTGTGAACCATGAATTTATATTATAGTTTACCCTCTGTCCCACACAATTTTGTAGGTTATACCAAAACATATAATGGCCTATATCCATCATTGCAATGTTATGCAGGACAATTCCAATGTCCTGAAAATGCCCCCATATACACCCATTATTCCCTCTCTCTCCCCTCAGAACCTCTGGTGGCCATTGCCTTTTTATCAATGATAAAAGTTCTTCTATTTCTAGAATAATAATAATTCTATAATAGAATAGTAATGTCTACTTTAGTCCATTGTTCATTCCTCAATCTTGAGGATTTTTGGATGGTGATGCCCACTCTGTTTCTAATTAAGAAGGGGCTTGGATCACATGAGGCAGATGTATAGAACTGTCTTGCTTGCAGTTGCAGACACTCTCTGTTCCTTGGGATGGGCAATGTTCATCCATCATCATTTCCTTGTTAGAATTGTTAGACTTGTGCAGACTTCCTTATGGCCCAGAATATGGTATAATTTAGTAATTTATCAATGTTTATTTGGAAAGAAAATATATTTAGGGTAGAGTGGCATATGAATGTCAATTTGGACAAGTTAGGAAATTACATATTCAAATCTTACATTAATCCTTACTTTTTATGATGCTCTATGAGTTGTAGTGAGCCGTATCTTAAACTGTTTAAATATGATGGTATTTTACAATTTCCCCATTATATTTTAAAATTGCTGTATATATTGCCATGCTATATAATTATGTGTGTACAAGGTTATGCCACTTCATTTGAATAAATACTCCAAAACAAGCTTTCTAAATTCTAAAGGAAATTATCACAGTTTTCTTTAAGGCATTAGTGTCCAAATTAAATTTTACATTATATGATTGTTCACACATTACCAGCTACTATGCCCTTTTTTTTTATTAGAGTTGTAGGTTTACAGAAAAAAACATGCATAAAATACAGAATTCTCATATACCCCCATATTATTTACACCTGCATTATGGTTCTACCTATGATACAAGAGATGGAAATATATATTATAATGATACTGCCAACTATAGTCCATAGTTTACAATGGGATCCACAGTGTCATACAGCACTACATTGTTGTTGTTGTTCTTAATTTTTATTTTAGTAATATCTATATCACCTAAAATTTTCCATTTTAACCACAATACATTTCTACAATACTGATATATAGATAATGCGTAAATGTTCATTCATATATGATGGAACATACTCTGCATGACTTTAATTCAAATGGTATATAATAAAAAGATGTGCAGATGATATCATAATTTGCAAATATTATGATTCATTAACTAACAATATATCAGTACCCTGTGATAAAATCAATCTTGGAAGTAGCAGATTTACAATTTTGTAAATATTTTTCTTTACATTGAGCAAAACTAATTCTTATTTAAAATTTGTTCTTCCACATGATCAAATGCAGGGAAATATCTTTGAATTCAATTACCAACCACACCATATTTTATTCAGACTAAAATCTTTAGTATAATTTTATTTTAGCTAAATGATGAATGAAGGATTCTCTCTGACTCTTATAAGTGCACAAAAAGATCAAAGAAAGTGAAAGTATGGTTTTTCTTTTCTAGGACTCTCTAAGTTTAAAGAAGGATAAATGGAAACAGAATTACTTGGAAAAAGACACAAATTGTTGTAGTGGTGTGTCAGGTACCAGAGAATATTCATTTTTTGAAGGGGAAATCTCAAAGTAACATACAATGTTACTATGCTGACAAATAATGCCATGACTGTCCCTGAAAATTCATGCCATGTTGCTTAAAGTCTTAAACAGGCAAGAAGTTTAACTTTGAGGCATTTTCAACTCATCTCATATAAAATAAGTTTCTTGAAATAATTATCTTATTGCTTTCCTGAATAAAGCATTCTCCTCATAACTTTCTTTACAGTCTCCTTTATTTGCTTGTTTCTAAGACTATAGATTATAGGATTCAAGAAAGGAGAGACTATAGAATAGAACACAATGCTGGTCATGTCCTGAATTGTGGGTGAGCTGGAGGTTGGCTTCATATACACAGCAGCACCTGAGCTGAGAAAGATAGTCACCATGAGGATATGAGGGACACAGGTGGAAAAGGCCTTTCTTTGTTCTCCTCTTGTGGGAAACTTAAGCACAGTAGAACATATGAGACAGTAAGACATAGTGATGAAGGCAAAGCAGCCACCACTGATCAGAACTGCAGAGACAAGAATTAAAATTTCATTGCTTCATATCTCAGAGCATGAGAGCTTCAACAGAGAGGGGACATCACAGAAAAACTGATGGACCATGTTGGACTGACAGAGGGGCAGCCAGAATGTGTTGCCAGTATGGAATCCAGATTAGGCCAGACCACTGAATACAGAGGTCAGAGTCATCTGGACACACACCTGAGGTTTCATGACCACAGGGTAATGGAGGGGCTGGCAGATGGCCACATACCAGTTGAGGGCCATGATGGTGAGGAACAGCAGTTGTGTACAAACAAACAAAAGCATGAGGAAGATCTGAGCTGCACAGCCAGCCACGGAGATTGCTCTGTTGTCAAGCAGGAAGATAACACATGCCTTGGGAACAGTGACAGAAATGTAGCACATGTCTAAGACAGATAGATTCCTAAGGAAGAATTATTTGGGGGTGTGAAGACTCTGGTTGATGGTGGTTACTGTGACAATGAGAAAGTTCCCCATCACAGTTGTGATGTACATCAGTAGGAATAGCATGGCATGTAAGATTCCGTTCTCCCACACATCAGAAAATCTTGTAAGTAGGAATTCAGAGACTGTGGTAGATTTGGGCATGTTTAGGTAATTTGCTGTGGATGTGGAGAACTGAAGGCAAATAATCCATAAGAAACATGGAAAATTTATGGGAGAAAATATATTAGCACATGTACATTTATAGACTCATGTTTATCTGATTTCCTTCTCTGTATTATTCAGTAGTAGAACATAACATAATATTGCCTTATAATTCTTTAGTCTCCCTGCCTCATAACTTATTTTCTGGAGTGTTTTATTAGTAAAATGCAAACTTTAACAACTTTTACCTATGTTTCCATACATTTCTATCATTTAGTAACTATAAAATAGGTCTATTTGAGTTCAAGGCTTGCTGTAGGATTTATTGAGTTTATAGTTTATTTAATATAGCTAATTTCTATATATGAGATTCTTCAGAAATATTCTCAAAATGTTAGAACTTATCATTAGTTCCTGATCAAACAAAATATGAACAATGATAGGAGGCTACAATTTCATCACCAATAAATTTTATGTTTCTACCTTGAATTTCCACATGGCAGAGTAGCAGAGTTGAAACATCGTGGCCTTCAGGGAAAAATATGTTTTTCATCCCAGCTCTGTCATTCCCTTGCTTTGTAGCACTGGGGAGACTCTCAAACATCTTTTAACCTAAATTTCCTTATCTATAAAATATGTATTAATACCTACCTTATAAAATTAACATTTGTAAAACATTTCAAAAGGGAGGCATTAAGAATTGTAGCTATGTTGAAAAATGCATAAATAAAAATTATAAATCACTGTTAACATGATTAAGCAAATGTTTCTACAGCATTTACATTTATTTCATCTTATGCCATAAATGTCATCTATAGACACAGAGTGCTATTGTTTTAACCATGCAAATGAAAGAGGAAAAGGAAAACCCAATGTATTACATTTACTATTGTTTTTTATTTGTTCCACATAATATATGACAATATAGAATCAGTATTAAAAGTACTGAAAAGTTTTTGAAAAAATTGAGGCCATTTCCTTACCTATAGACTGGCATGTCGCAGGGGGTTTCCTGCTCAACAAACATTTCCTCGGATGGGTGAGCTTCTCCCCCAAAGTGTAACTGCAAATTATGCATTTTATTGTCTGCAAAGACTTGAAAGATGTATTTTTCAACCTGAAGCATTGGAGAACATATTTTCTGCTTTAATATATTCTTCATTAATTTATTCATTCACATATCCATTTAATTTTTATTTATTTATAATTAACCCAATATTTGAAAATATTTTTGGGTGAGTTATATGCAAACACTGGTCCGGAAGCTGGAGGACAAATAATGAAAAAATGCTTACATGCTCTTTCATGATATATTATGACAAAGTCCAAGAATTAGACTTGAACTATAAGGGATAATGTTCACATTTTACTTTATGTCAGGGATTCACTGATTAACATTGAAAAAGTGGAGCAATCTTTGGTATAGTTTGGCAAAGATAAATTAATAGGGAAACATTCATGAAATTATTAATTAAATAGCAAAATTATGCATAAAACAATATTTCTAGTTAGTAGACAGACACAACACCCATCACTAAATTTATTTAATTACACATTGAAATTATTCTGCATACTGAATCTCTGGGCAGAACGCGGTCAGCCCCCTGTCCCTTCTGCATTGCTGGCATAGGCTCCATCCATTTTTGTTATATGGTCACTCTTTCCATACATGACAATTCTCCTAAAGTTTCTGGAATGTAGTATTTTAATTCATTACACTTAAAAGAAGACATTTGTCTCATTATGTGAAAACCATCCCTATCTTTATTTTCTATTCTAGTCCTATTATTAATGCCTGTCAATAAATAAGTGAACCGTGCAGGAAAGAAGAGGGGGTGATTCATAGAATAAGGTAAAGGAGAGGGAAAAAAATAAAACAAATAAAACAAAAATCACAAAAATACTCACAAGGTAATTCATCCTCTTATGCTGGATATGGAAGTTAGGATTTCTTGAACAGGTCCAAATCTATTTCAGGTGCAGGCAAGCACAAGTGGGCAGGTTTACCTGAAATACTGATATCCTGAGAATAATAATTCTGTTTTATAACAACTGCCTCTGTATTCAGTTCCATATGACATTAGGGGAATTCCATGGGAACAGAGTCCTTGGCGTCATTATTGACATTGCCCAGAGGTAATTTGTGGATAATAATTGACTCTAGATAATGAGAGAGTAGGACATAAATATGTACATGAACACAATTTTCATATATCAAGAAATATTAGTTTATTTGAATCTATAAAATGAATTGGTGAATATTAATGAGGTAATAATTTAAACAGAAATAAAACTGCAATTCTTCTAATATTATGATGATTCTTATAGTGTTTATATACTGACTGAATTGTATTTACAACTCCAATTATAATTTTGAATGTTTAAAAAACTCTCTTTTCCATTGTCTTTTTATTCAATATATTTTTAAGAAATATTAGTAGACACAAATTTGGAATTGTTAGATTTTACTATTGAAACGAACTCTTTATCATGATACGAAGTCACTCTTAACATTTTATTATACTTCTTGCATTAAGGTCTACAGTTATTGAAAAGGATGTGGCTATTCAGCCACCAGATGTCTTTTGGTTTGTGTTTTCATGATTTATATTTTTCTATCTCTTTTACATTTTATTTCCATCATATATGCTCTTTTCATTTTAAATATAATTTCTTATCAACAACATAGGTTTAGATCATGTATTTTTTAACCTCTGATAATTCTTGTCTTTAAGTTGAATTGTTTAGGTTTTTTATTTTAAATATAATTTCTGATTCATGCTGGGTTACTGTTTGCTTTCATATTTTTTCTTTTGTATATGTATGGTTTTTTTTTTTTAGTTTTCTAGCTGCTAAAACAAATATCATACAATTGGTTGGCTTAATGGCAGGAATTTATTAACTGATGGTTTCAGAGGCTAGAGGGGTTGCTTCCTCCCATTTTCAGTGTCTTCTTGTTAGCCAGCAATCTTTCAGGATTCCCATCACAGTGCCAAACACATGGAAATGTTTTCACACTTCTCTTCCAGGTAATGTTGACTTCTGGGTTCTCACTGCACCCCATGGCTTTTCTTTCTGTGGCCTTCTCTATGTGATCCCCTATAATAAGATGAAGACGCATACTGATTCAGCTGGATACAATTTAACTGAAATAGCTAAAAAATGTCCTTATTTACAATGAGTTCAAACACACAAGGGAATAGATTAAGATTAAGAACATGAGCTTCTGAGGCACATAATTCCATGCTACCTCAATGTTGTTTGTTTGACATTTGTTCCATCTCCTTTTTGCCCTATTTTTTCCTAAGGGATTAATAAAACATATCTTACTTCATTATTTTTCTACTCCAATAACCATTTAGTCATAAACCATTTCTCTCATGTCAATTATTATTTAAAATTTCAATATTTGTCTTCCAATCATTACTGTGTGCCTTAACTTATTATTTTCACAATGTCCAGAATGACATATTCAAACTTTGCAGTGCGTGTCATTACTTGATACATCCAGTGATTTCATCTGGTTTGGTTTTCCTTTAAGCTCCAGAACTTCTGTTACATTTCTCATACCATAGGGCTGAAAAATGCAATCATTTTTCTCTGATTTTGTCCCTTTGAATATGTATTCATTTGTTCTAAGTCTCAGTATCTTCATAAGGTAACTATTATTTTGACTTTTTGTACCTGATTTCTATGACTATTTTTGAACTATATTCAAATAAAAATAAACATTGTTTTCTTATGTATCTGACTGCATTTGCTCAACCTGCATCTATCATATTATTTTATTTGTTGTATCACTGTTGTTATTTATCATTACTGGAATTGTTTACCTATATGAATATTTCATTTATTATTTAATCATTCTCCTAATAATGAACATTTTGGCTGTCTCTATTAGAAAAATAAATCTATAAAATGTCTGTAGTTGTCTTTTTTGTTTGACATATATATTGTTAGAGAAGATGCTAAGAGTCAGAGCATAAAGGGTTAAGCATTCAAAAAGCATGCTTGCTGACAGAGACACATTAGTAAATGTCTCCAAGGACACTGCATACTGCAGATATCAGTGGGAGGAGGCAGAGGGAAATGAACTCACCACCCAGATGTTATTGTCTGAATTCCCCCTGAATTCCCAAGAAAGATTGTCTGGGAACTCACAAACAGGTAGCGCTCTCACGCACCAAGCTGAGATAGTAGATAGATTAAGGCATTTAGGGCTAGAAACAATGTTTATGCTTATGCCCCTTGGTAGACTGCCAGAGAAGGCAGTGTTCTTGCTGTAGTAAGAGAAACACAGTGGGAAAGCAAGATGAGGGGGAGTGAATTTATGCGCTGTTGTAAGCTGAATAAAAGAGAGGGTCAGAGTGATCTCGGGGCTGTTTGGCCTGAGCGAGATGCAGCCCTCTGCTTCATATGCATCAACTTGTCTGACTCTTCCTTTGCGCCTCACACTGACAACAACAATATATATATATACATTTCTCTTGTGTATATAGAAGACAAACGTCAGGGCCACAGATAAGATGTATGTTTTGTTAGAGGATGAACTAAAAAGTTGTTTCCAAAGTGGTGGTACCATTTCACATTCGACCTCTCCATGTAGAAGAATCCCACATCCTCCATATACATGTCAAAACATGTACCCAGATTCCTTAGAACTCTATGGAATCCAGGTGTGTAATGGTGTCATCCACTGATTTTAATCTTCATGTCCAAGGTAATTATTCATGTTGAGGAACTTTTCATAAGCTTAACAATCAATTATTTATTTTCTTTGTGAAATGCTTCTTCAATTCTTTTGTTTGTTTTATTATCAGTGTTGTCATAGGAGTTGATCATATACTGGATAAGAATCAGTTGTCAGATATATTGTTATTAATGGCTTCTAATCAATCTATGGCCTCATTTTTGTCTGTATTAACATGTTAATGAAAAGAATTTCACAATTTTAATTAAGTACAAATTCATTTGCTTTTACCATAGGGTTAGTGCCTTTATAATCATGATTCATAAATGCTTGCCTATTGCAAAGCAGGAAAACCCTCTCTTATGTAGGATTTCTAGGAGCATTCTTTGCTTTCTATTTATTTGATTATTTGTTATATTACCTTTATCAATAAGCAAAAACATTTTCCAAACTTTTACCTTGTACTAATGTTTAAGAATTTGAAAATATGCAAATTGTTTTCAATATAGGTAGCAATTTTATCCAGTAACTTTTATTGAAAGTGCCATTCTTTTGCCCCTTAAATTGACTTGCCTTGTTGTAAGTAAGGGCAATGAATAAA
>JAQZBX010086535.1:0-12980 GCA_029593785.1 Cabassous unicinctus | reverse complement strand
CTGTGAGGTCTTGCTGCATCAGCCCACCGCACCGCGCGGGCCGGCCTGCCTTCACAAGGGTTCGCTTCTCGGGGCCTCCCATATGGTAAACGGGAGCTCTATCGATTGAGCCACACCCGCTTCCAATAAATAAATCTTTAAAAAAAAAAAAAGGTACTGGGGATCAAACCTGGACCCTTTTACATGGGAAGCAGGTGCTCAACCACTTGAGCTACATCCACTCCCCTCCAGGAGATTTTAATTTGTAGCCAAAGCTGCAAACTGTGAGGCAGGTGGCTTACCATGTTTTGAAAAATTGTCCTATAGTGCGTGTATATTCTGCAAGGAGGGAAACGTCAGCTTTGTTTTAAACCTTTAAAGAACTGGTTCACATTTTGATTCAGCAAAAGTATGTTTGGAGCTTAAACCTTAGTCTTTGGATCCATAAAGGAATGTAAGAAAGGCTTTCCTGACCTCAAACTGTTTGAGGAACTTTGAAGGCACGTCATTACTGAGCTTTGGAGCCAGACAGACTTGGATCCACGTTCTAGTTCTGTTAACTCACCAGTGAAGGAACTGGAGCCTCATTTCCCTAAAATGCTGATCTCACAGGATTCTCACAAGGGTCAAATGTAAGTACCCGGCACAAAGTAAGAACTCACAGTGCCTGGTAGCTATTGTTATTTCTAATACTTCTAATTAAATTTTTGCCAGTTGGAGTTAACATATTGTATTAGTCAGCCAAAGGGGTGCTAATGTGAAATACCAAAAATGGGTTGGTCTTTACAAAGGGTATTTATTTGGGGTAGAAGTCCACAGTTACCAGGCCATAAAGCGTTATGTTTCTTCTCTCACCACAGTCCATTGCCACGTGTTAGAGCAAGACAGCTGCCGGCGTTTGCCAGGGTTCAGGCTTCTTGGATTCCTCTCTTCCCAGGGCTGCGTTTCTCTCCGGGCTTAGCTCCTGTTTCCTCCACAAGGTCAGCTGTAGACGATCAGGCGAACGGCTTGCTTCTCTTCTCCTGGGGCCTTCTTTCCAACATCAAAACTGCTTCTCAAAAGACTGCTTCTCAAAAACTCCTCTTGCCATGCCTTTTATATTTGATTCCCCACCCACCAAGGGGTGGGGCTCAACACCCTAATCATAACCTAATCATGCCCAGATTAGCAGATCAGTTTACAAGCATGATCCAATTATATTTTTGGAATTCATAATTACATCAAATTGGCCAACGGTTATACATATCATCATACATTTTACCTTCCTTTTGTCTAGTATGAAATCCATTAGATGGCAAAAGTTTTCTTTTTTCTCACCTTTTAATAATTCTATTTAATTCACTGTTATAAATGAAATCTTCTTAAAAAGGGGTATCAAAAGACGCTTGCTGCACTTTCAAATTAGAGAGTGTCATTTGTGTGTCCCAGTTACCTCATATGTAAGAACATATTAAGAACATTGGTTAGGTGGTTAAACAATCAATTGTTGACAACATCTATTTATTGATCACAGAGTGCTTAGATGAAACTCCCGCCACCTTTCTTTGCTTTAGGCTCCTAACAGTGTTCTTAGGTAAAACCTTGAACTGGTCTCCTACTTTCTCCAGTTTTAAGAAGGTCTTTTTAGGAGAGGCCAGACAGCCAAACCTAAGTATGTGGGGCTTTCAGTGTGTGGCCCTAGTGGGGCTGTGCGGGCGGGGCCGCTCCCCACCCAGACCCTTTCTTGAGTGCTTTTCTCTGAGCAGTAGTAGAACTTTTGACTCCTGACTCATCAGCGTTTGAGCTCAGGTATAGGTGAGGCTAAGTTTAAGGAGTGCCATTTTAACCTAGAGCTTTGTTTTTGAAGCAGTTTCTGCAATCAGGATTTGCTCCTTCAGCAAGTTCTAGGCCTAGGAAAAGTCTGGGGTGCTCATTTTTCTGTGGCCCCAAGATTCCTCGTGCTGGTAGGGAGACTGGCAGTCTGTTTAACTGGAAGTTTAGCTCAGAGTTTATGCGATCTGCTATGAGCACGTTTGCTGGCTGGGTGCTTTGAAGGCCTGGTGAAGGGGCGTGGCAGGGAGGGCCAGGCAGAAGCTGTGAGAGATGGCAGTGGATGAAGGCTGGGTGAAGGCCCTGAGATGTGGTGTGTGAGGTACAGCTGTATCTGTCCAGGTATTTACTTAGATTCATTTATTCAACCAAGAGTTTTAAAGGTCTGCAGCATACCAAGCACTGGACTAGACCCTGGGGATGCATCACTCTCAGCTCTTTCCTTTCCTAGACCCTCAGGAAACTACAGAACTCTGTCTCAAAGGTGCTTTTCCTGTTTGTGAATCCAGAGTTAAATCAAGTTAGCCAATATTGCTCCATGAAGAGCTGAACATATAAATACATATATTAGCAAGCTTAAATATGAACAACTGTTAACCTCAGTTTCCTTTAAAGTCATTTAACAATAGTGCCTAGCCAATAGGGTCATTGCCAATATCAAATGAAATAATGCATGTGAAATGCTTGGCAAGGTGTTTGCCTCAGATCACAGCTCAGTAAGTATCAGCTGATTTTGTTAGGCCTCTCTGCCTTCAGAACGACCTTGGCTCAATCCCTTCTCTAAAGGCCAAGCACTAAAATACAGTCAAATAGTAGGTGAAAGGCAGGAAGGCAGCTGGGTGAGATATTCTGAGAAAGAACCACACAGCATTAGAGCCAGCTCTTGTGAATCAGGCAGAGACTGGGGCTGTATTTATTCTGTAAACTTGATCTCTTTGAGAGGGGGTTCTATAAGAAGGAAAGTAGCAACGTGGTTAAAGTGAACTTTGGCATTCATGAGACCCGGACAGACTCTTGGCCCTGCTGCTTCCTAACCACGTGCTTAATGGGAACCAGTTGCTTAAGTGCACTGAGCCTTGGTTCCCTCAATGGGGATAATAAGACCTGCTTCATAGCCAGTAAGTGTTGTTTTAATCAAATGAAATAAAAGGTGCGAAGCCCTTAACATATGGTTGGTTCTATAGTAGCTAGTCTTGGCATTTGTTATAAGAATTAAAATCTTTATTTTGCATTTCTGTAGAGTTCCCTGAGGCTTTTGTGGGATTTCTGATCTGAGTACGGATGATACCATCCTACAGAACCACAGCACTAAAACCCTCATCCTATTCCTTCACTTTACCATGAAAGTAAAACAAATCAACAAAGATAATGCCTTTCAACTAAATATTTGACTGAAATTCCAGTATAGCAAAGGGATTTGGGACTCATGAAGTTGAATTTAATAATGTTAGGCCTGTGGTTATTTTATCCATGACTTGTTTAGACTTGTTTCTTGTGTCCAGTGGAGTCCCTCTATCACAGCTTATTATGGAAATAGTTTCAACAAATGAAAACTATGATGTCACGAAGAAAGATTACCCACAGCTCCAGAGCTCTTGCTTATTAAGACTTCAGTTTTATGGAGAAAAAAGCACCTAAGTATTATGGATAGCGCATGCAAATTATGCACTTCTGAAGAAATTAGTCTCTTTTCATATTTTGCCGTTGTTTACTGGAGATTCACATAGTTTGGAGGAAGTGAGCAGAGTAGAAAGTGTCTGGGCTTCAAAGTCAGCCAGATCTGAATTCTTGCCTACTTCCCAACAGCAAGGCCGGGGTGTCCACATGCCTTAGTCTCCTCATTTGTAAGATGTGGGAAGGTGGGAGGTAGGAGGGCATGATATCATTGAGAGTTGTGAGGATAAAAACATAATTGAGATAAGTGAAAAGTGCCTCTTACAGTGCAAAGCATGGGCTAAAAATGGCTGCTGTTATTATCCTGTATCTGAAAAGCTGTAAGAGAATGGTCAGTTCTCTCTTTTGTGGGTCATGAGAAGCACTCCTGTTACCTTTTCTTGCTACCTTTGCCTTTGGCCTGGGCATCCCGGCTCTCCTGCTCAGTTACCCCTGCTCAGGGGCCCAAGGTCTCTTGCACAGGAGCAAGGTGCAAGCAGCTTTGCCGGCCAGGTAGACTGCACGTGGTAGACGTGCTGCTCTGGCCATGGTGCTGGGGGAGACCTGGCTGCTGTGCAGAGGTGCTCTTTCCTGAACCAAAGGCGGCCAGCAGCCCCAGTACAGGGATCCCACCTCTTCCGCTTGGGTCTCAAGGGCTCTGGCCTTGCTGCTGCTGAAGTGGTCCTGGTGGAAGGATCAGGTGGTACTGAGGGGGACGTTCCTGGGCATGCAGAGGATTCGGAAGTCAGATTTGAAACGCACCCGATTCAATGTGGGATAATTCAGGCAACTAAAGAGAGCTTTCCAGTATTGCCTGTGAGCACTGGAGAACTTGAAACAGAAACTTAGTACTAAGGATGGTACAGTGAGTTTGGTTGTTTGAGGAAGTGTTTTTAAGCCTAAATGTCCAGTAAATGTGTAATGCATTTCACATTTCAAGAAAGGGATAAAGAACTAGAAATGCCAGAAATTTGCTTATTAAATAATAGTGGTGAAAGATGATTTGAAATTTTGTGTTGTTTTGTTTTAATATCAGAAATCTTAAAGACGGACTTAAACACTTCTGTTTTATGATTTGTCCTTTTGGCTACTCTGGGTCTCTAAAGGGCATCACATTGTATGACAGAGGATTGTAGAACAGTGAACGTTCCTCCTGAATTTACTGAGGGCCATTTTGTTTTTAAGCCTTTATAAACAGTTCCATTGATTTTCTTCAAGTTCTGTATAGACTATTCCTAAATGAATTTGGGTAGGCACTGGGTTTTTGAGTTGGCTACAGTTCTGTCATCTTGAGTGTATTTATTTTACAGATTTTTAGATGTGGAAGTTGTTTTTTTTTTTAAGAAACATTTTACTTTATGTTAGAGATTCATTCAATTTCACTGGCTATTTATAACAGTTTATAAAAATGAGGAAATATTGGTCTTTGAAAATGCCTTAACATATGTTGAGCTGCTTAATTACTTAATTGATATTTGTAACATTGTAAGAGAGTTAATTTTAAGGGGTAGTTTCATAAAAGGATTATTAAAGATCTGTGTTATTTAACCTATTATACTCTTGGTCTCAACATACAATGGAACTAAAACATTTATCTGTGATAAAGTAGCATAATTAATGAATGTAATTCAGTAAATCAAGCATTTGACTGCTTGCTTTGTACCAGTTACAGGCAGTTGAATGATTCTAGTCCTCAAGGACTTTGCCATTTAGCTCTGCATGAAATGACACAGTACCCAGGAAGCAATAATGAATGCTTTGTAGTAGTACTTAGCCAAATAGTAAATGATATTAGAATGGAGATTTTGAGGAGAATTAAATGAGTGAGGGCTGGAGTACCTGGAGGACTTCCTGCAAGAGATAGCTCTGGAGCTGCATCTTGATGGCGAGATGGAATTCGATTAGCGGATGGAAAGGATAGGCACCCCCTCGCGGTAAGGTAGAAAGATATAAATTAGCACTGGGTGACATAGGGTGGGAAGAGAGCAGTGCCCTACGTGTGGGAGGAGGTCAGTGGTGGGTTAGAGGATGAAAACGTTTTGGGTAGATGGGCTGAGCCAGGTGGCAGAGGGTCCTGTAGGACTGCCTTTGTTCTTGGGCAGTCTTTGGAGGGTTATGCCACCAGCATTGGGGTTATTACCACCTTAATGAGGGGTGAGAGAAGAAGGCACTTTCTAGTAGGTGGAGTGTTTGAGTTACTTTGTGTTGTGGGGAGGGGTGTAGAGAAGGGTCCATCACTGGCACTGTTTGAACAGTATCAGTAGGAAACCACCGTGGGTGTTTCAGGGAGCTGTGCATCAGTAACGGTGGGACAAGAAACTCAAATATGGTAACTTTGTGCAGAAATAAACAGGGCCACATAGAATGTTTACGAAGAACAAAGTGACATGAAAATGAGGAAATCATGGTGCTTAACCTTACCCTGGTGTACAGAATGTTTCCAAAGGGGAGTTCATAGAGAAAGTTTCTTTCTTCCCTTTCAAGTGCCTGATGGGTGTGTTCAGTTCAGCTGAAGAATGTGGGTGGGCAAGGCTCACTGCGTGCTTCCTGTGGTCCAGCAGTCGTTCCAGACAAGGCAGAGAGGAGAAGAACAGGACTGGAGGAGGAGTGCAGCGAGGTGATGTGGGTCCCTCAAGGAGCAGCTTCAGGAGGCTGGATGGCAGTCAGGTTGCAGAATGAGTGTGGACTTGACCAGATGTTTTGACTATGTTAGGAGGAAAAGAAATAATAGCAGCAAGAAGGGGAAACAGGGTCAAGTAAAGGCTTTTTCTAATCAGACCAGAAGAAGGTGAGTATTTAAATGTCAAGAAAAGGAGGCAGTGGTCAGAGAGCCCTAGGGATTTTAGGGGAGAGGGAATATAAATGTAATGAAGCTTCCCTGAGGCGGAGGTGAGCTGCTATGCTTGGAGTTGCTTTTCCTTCAAGGTTACAGATCTGTGCTGACATGAAGTTTGGGATTAAGAAATTCATTTTGAGCGACATTGCCCAGTAGAAATACCATGCGAGCCACAAATACAAGCCACATAGGGAGTTTAAATTTTCTAGTAGCCATATTGAAAAAGTAAAAAGGGAAACAGGTAAAATTACTTGTAGAGTATATTTTATTTAACCTAGTGTATCCAAAATATTACTATTTCAACATGTAATCAATATGAAAATTGTTAGGGAAATATTTTACATTATTTTTCGTACTGATTCTTTGCAGTTTGTTGTGTTCTTTACACTTACAGCTCATCTTAATTCCAACTAGCCACATTTCAAATGCTCACTAGCCACATGGGGCTAGTGCTACAGTGCAAGTTTAGACAATAGGAGGGTCCGTCTTAGAGCAGAACAGGTAGTGAGGCAGGAATAAAGGTATCCAGTTTCAGGAACTGAAATCTCAAGCTTCTTTAGCTCCTGTTGAGCTTTAATCTCACTGTTATTTGTCTACACTGTCAACCCGAGTCCTCTCCAGGCCCTCAGTTTCAGCGCAGCCGAGGTAAACTGTACTTGTGGTTGCTCTGTCCTTAAGTAAATGGAGCTGTGGAACCGGGAAGCACTTGGACTTAAATCGCAGCCCTTCTAGCTGTGAGACCTTGAGCAAATTACTTTACCTTTCTGTGCCTTAGTTTCCTTATCTCTAAAGTGGGGATAGTGATACTTATTTTAAGAGATAGTGTGAAGATAAACACACTTTATGTCAAGTGCTTAATACATAGTAGACATTCAATGTGGTAGCTGGTACCACAGTAATAATTACTATAACCATAAAAATTATTTAATGTGATTAACAATAGTAACTACTGCTATTGCAGTTAAGCTGTAATAAATTAATTAAATTTTAAAAGATAATGTTTAGATGCTTTTCTTGAATCAAAGTTAATTGTCATTATAGATTCCTAAAAATAATTTTCTAAGGACTGGTACTTTATGATAAAGAGTTATTGATGTTAGTGTTTAAACAAAAAACTGCCCTTCAGTCTTGTGTTTTGCTTTTAAATTTTTCAAAACATAAAGTTTCACATTTACTAAATTAAAATATGTGGAGCAGTAATCAATAATTAGTCTTAGGAGCTGTCTTCATGTGGGAGAGGTACCCTTTAAAAATCTTTCACAAATGGAAGAGCAAACAGAATCTGAAGATTCTGGTATTTCTGAGAAGTATGCTACTGACATAAGGCAGCTTTGTTCTAATTACATACCAAGTTGGAAAAACTTTTTCATTAAGAATATCTGAATGAAGAGGCTGTTAGAATGGAGCTGGGGTGGTGTAGAAGGAAAGTAGGTTTGTAAAAGCTATTGCCCATGTGCCCTTTATCTGTTAGAGACCAAGTAGACAAATGCACCCTTTTTCAAATGAGCTTTCACAGTAACCAGATAGTTGGCTCACATCCCTAAGTGAGGATGCATAAACCTGCTGGCTTATATCCAACTCAGCCCTTCAAACTGAGCCCAAAGTTGAGTTTTGCCTGGAAGAGTGGAAAATGGGCCTGATAAAAATATTAAGTCTGCAGGGGATCATTTTATTTATCATATCAGAAAAGAACAATGTTTTGTTGTGTTGTGGTCAAAATAGAAGCCGACCTTACTTGTTCACAAAAGCTCAAGTCCTGGAGATAAGGGGGGCAAAATAATAGAGTACAATGGAAAGAGTAGAGTGTAATTATTTGTAGCTTGTCAAGTGAAGCCCTTTCAAGCCCCCAAGTGATTCAAATCTGGGAACTCTGCACAATTCTGTAAACTAACCACCACCAGCATCAGACAAATCTCCTCTGGCCTGCAGACAGTGCTGAAATTGCATCAGTTTGTCATGCACCGAGCATGCCAGCCCCACACAATATCATTTGGTTGCAAATGGGCCTGCCCCCAAAGCCCTGAAACACATTCTGTGGTATCTGACTCTTGGCCTGCGATTTGTCATGTCCCTGCTGCTATCAGTGTACAGTAATTTTAATAGATTCTGATGGTTTCCTTGCAGAAACACAGGATGTATCTGGCTTGGGCGTAGGGCACTGGAGTGGCTTTCTGGCCAAAGACAATCATAGTGTGTGCAGAAAATTGGAAGTTATTTTTATATCATTAAAAATTGATTTTAGGCTTATAAGGTTGTGTTTTCTGATGAAAAAAGTCACTACACAGTTTGATATATTTTAAGACATCATTTGTTTTTATCTGTAAAGTAGTTACCTATTTGGAAACATATGGCAGCAGTCTGAACGTGGAGAAGTCACAGCTGTAGGTATGGAATTAGTCCAGTGCAATGGTTTAGCCCTTTGCCACTCCACATGTGGTCCATGGACCAGGAGCACTGGTAGGAGTTTGTTAGAAATGCAGACTCTCAGGCCCCAATCCAGACTATAGAATTAGAGTTCTGGTCTCACAAGATCCCCAGGGGATTCCCAGGCACATTAAAGTGTGAGAAGCTGAGAAGCTCGGGCTTAGAACATGGACTTTAGAGTGAGAGAGTTTTGTGTTCATATTCCTTCTTTATGACTTCGTATGTTTGACTTTGGGCAATCCCGTTAACTCTGCTAAGCTTCCAATTCCTCATCTGTAGAGTGGGGATTATAATAATTACACCATGTGGTGGTTTGTAGGAGTAAAATTGTATATGCATATACATGTATGTATTGTGTATTTATTTATTGCTGCCTTGTAGAGAGAAAGCATACAGTAAATGAAAGACATGGTTATAGCAGTAGCCCCACAGACTTCACCTTAAGAGCATTAAAGTTTGTGTAATTGTTGAAATAATTCACCATGAATAATATCCATAATGGAGAGATTGTGGATTTTGTAGATGAACCTGAGGAAGCTGTGGCTGAGTTTAGTGTTATGGTGCCTCTACTCCCTCTCCACATAATCACATATTTTGTTAACCTTTGTCCTATAGTGTCATTGATTTAGAGTATATGGTAGCGCCATAGACAATGCCAGCTTACTGGAGAGGTGTATAAAATGCACCTGCTTACGCTCAGAGATTGGACTTGGTACCCTAGCAGGGCTGGCTAGGTTCTAGATCAAGAGCCTGAACCATAGACAACCACAAAGCCCCTGCCCTGCATTCTAGACCCACCATGGGTACTTGGGACAGCCACTGGGGTTTCTATATCTCTGAAAGCCCCTGGATTATCACAGGCAGGGATATACGCACTTTTTCCTAGTGTGGACCTGTGGAAAAAAATACAAAGACAAAAATTAAGGACCCGACATAAAACAACTTTTTTCTTGGAAAATACTGTTTCTTCTTTCTTTTTCTTTCCCTTCCTCTCTTTTCTTCTTCACAATTAATCTTAACCTCTGTCTGTCTGCCTTTCTCCCTTCTAAAGAGTAAAATGTAGGGAAAGGATATAGCTCAGTGGTTGAGTGCCTGATTCCCATGTACAAGGTTATGGGTTCAATCCCTGGTACCTCCTAAAAAAATAAAATAAAAATAAAGAGTAAAATATAAAACTTTTAGCTATTGGCTTTTAAAATTATGAATAATAATAAATTAATTAGGTTATCCCGAATGCACAATTATTTCCAAATCTTGACCAGTTAAGAAAATGGGGGAAAGGGAGTATATAAGGAGAAATGGAAGTGAGCGAGAAATTGGGGGAAGCTGGGCAGAGACAGAAGGAATGGGGTGTAGGAATAGATGGAGCAGATCAAGGGAAAGGGGAACAGAGAAACCGAAAGTGGAAAACAGCAAGGGAGTGTAGAGGCTCAGAGGAGGAATCAGCTCAGCTACAGAGGTTTGTTCAGTATCTGTAAACAAGCTCATTGTGTTTCCAAATGTAGGCAAAATTGTATGTATGTTTCCACAGAGGTCTTCAGATTTTCAAATCTGTGACCCTAAGAAAGGTTAAGAATCTCTTACTCCAAGTCAGTACTCAAAATGGCATTCCCACAACGGCTGAAACTGTTCTGAGTTGTATTTCTGTATATTTAAGGGCTTCTTTGTTAAGCATGGTTATGAATGTAATAGCATCTACTGGTATTTGTTCATATATGAATAATATTTAGGTAAATCTCTTGATTCATTTTGAAATGGCCAAATTTCATATATTCCTGAATATTACTGTTATACTTTTGTCTTTTCAAATTTTAAATTTACCTGATTAATTGGCTGGTTTAGTGATGGTTAACTTCTGCCATAGTCTCTGAATGTCTATTAATGTTTGTTCATTACCTTAAGGTGTTAATGCACCCAGTAAGCTTTCAGACCTGTCAGAAATTGATTACTCAAGATTGTCACATCACATGTTCTTACGTTAGGATTTTGCTCAGATGGATTGATAAATATGTTTATCTCATTGGTCCTGTAGAAGCAGATTTAGTATCAGTGTTAACAGACACTATTTGATTTATTCAATTGAATATATACAGTCCTTTGTTTTATCTTCTAATTTTTATTCTAGTAATATATACATCCCAAGGTTTCCTCTTTTTTTCAGTTGACTATATAAATGGCCATTATAACTTATGAAATTAGAATTCAGAAAGTCTCAGATATGAAACATTTTCTAACCTTTCCTTGGATAAAAGGGACTAGTCATTCTGTAGGGGTGAGTTGGTCATGTTTGAATTTTGGATCTTCTATTTACTGCTATATTGAATTGCCCTCGATTGTGTCTCTATCTGATAAAGCATATGACAGATAAACAATTTCTCTCAATAAAGTCTCTACTCAATAATTATAGCCCTTACTGCCATTGACTGACCTTGAACTTTAATAATAGAAAGTGAGCAATAAGAGAGTGTAAATTATGTTAGAGTTGAGGATCCTGAAGGGGAACTCTGAGGACTTAGGGAGAGGTTCTGACAAAAGTGAGGTGCATGCTGGTGAAGTACAGGTAACAAAGAGTGGGGTGCTCTGTCGATATCAAGGGCAGAGAGCATCTCTCTGCTGAGGGTTCTTTGTTCTAGGGGAATGTAAAGATTTGTACACCACTTCTCAGAATAAAGCAAAATACATTTGTATCAATGCTGCTACTTCTAGTGATTGTATCAGATTGGCACATATATTCTCATGGACCCATTGGCCATTTCAGAGGCATTTTTTTGTGTGTGGAAAATGTTTTTTTTGAAATGAGTGGCATAAACAGTTTAGAAGTAAATAGGCCAAACAGTGCAGTTTTTTAAAAATCACTGGTGAAGAGCTGGCCTTGGATAGGGGGAGGGGCTCTCTTTCTCTGGGAGAATGCAAGGAAGAAAGGAAGACTGGGTTTGTAGGGCTGCATCAGGGAGTGTCAGTAGCCAGTGCGCTGGGTTGGGGGGCTCCCCATTTTTCTTGAGTGTTGCTTCCTTCCTGCTTGCTGCCCTGCCTCCCCTCCTTAGGCTCCTCCCCTGTATCCCTTTGGAGCAGATACCTGTTGTTCAGAGCCTGGCCCACGGTGGATAGAGTCGCAGTGTCTGAGGCTTGAGGGCTCTCCTGTTCCATAGTCCTCCACTGCTGGGCTTGGAATCACTTGCAGCCACTCCCACCTGTGGTATCATCCTCTTTTGTGCATTCTCTGAGAACTTTGATTTCTTCTTTCCCTCTCTCACGATGGTTTATTATCTGCCAGTGACAATTTTTGGTTTACTGACAGCACCCATTCTTCTTTTCTGAACATGAATTTTCGGACATGAATTAGTTATTTAAAAATATCTCTCTAATATCATTTCTAGGGATTCAGGGCCAGAGGGGGGCCTACAGCTTATCCCCTGTGCAGAGTGCTTCCTCCTTCCTCTTGGACCCTGACTTTCATGAATGAGCAAGTAGTTAAGGATTCAGTGGACCTTGGGTGAGGACAGAGGTTTGGATGATTCCATGTTTGGGAAGAGGAGGAGCAAAAGTGCTGAGGTGAAACCACATGGCATGTGCTAGAGGGCAGTGAGGAGGTTGCTGGAGCATGGGAGTGTCTTTGCAGTGGTGGAGAGTGCAGGAGACACTAAAGCTTCTTGGTGATCGCTTGGATGTGATGTGAAACAGAAGATGAAAGGTGTCCAATGGAATGTTGACACTGGAGTATTGGCATAGAATAGATGCCTACACCATACTTTCTAGAAGAAAACTAATGTGAGTTTTAATAAATCTGTCCATTTACTGTGATTACTAATACATTTCTATCGTCTTTAATTTGTGTTTTCTGTTTATTGGGCTTCTTTTTTGTGTCTTTTCTCTCCTTTTTTGTCTACTATTGGTTGGATGATTTTCTTTATTTCTCCTTTCCTGCACCGCCCCAGATATTTTTGGAAGCTATAAATTTTGGAATATTTAATATTAAAATTTTAGCAGAATAAAGTTTAAAAAATATCCCCTTTGGCCCCATTTTAACATGCATCCTTTATTGAATATGTTTCTAATAAGGTTTAAAGCTATTTGTTATTTTATCTTTCTCCTGAGCAAGGCAAGGACCTTAGCTCACCTTAACTACTAAATTCCCATCCTATTGTCCTTTTTTGTATTTTTTTTTGTATTTTTAAACAACAAAAAAAGTGATTTTTTTACAAATATCCTACCAATATCTGTACTCACTGTTGTTTCTTTCATTCCAGTCTTTCCCTCTAGGTTTGCTTTTTTTTTTTTT
>JAQZBX010086534.1:0-12990 GCA_029593785.1 Cabassous unicinctus | reverse complement strand
TATAACATGTTCTGAACTCTTTCAGGTGGATGGTGGAGCTGAGTGCCTTGTAGAAATCCGTAGCATAGTCTCAGAGTCGGATGTCTCATCATTTGAAATCCAGCATAGTGGGTTTGTGAAACAGCTATTGCTTTATTTGACATCTAAAAGTGAAAAGGATGCTGTGAGCAGAGAGATCAGATTAAAGAGATTCCTTCATGTGTTTTTTGCTTCTCCAGTAAGTTATCTAAAAATGCATATATTTCTTTTTTTAAGAATCAGTGTTCACTAATGTCTTTATCTTCATTCCATTAAATAATTTCCAGTAGCTTTATGTCAAGATAGTGAGGAAAAGTTTCTAGCTTGTTTCTACACAGTTGGATTCCTTGGACTTACTTATACCTATCAAATAAAATAGTAAAATGAAGTGGTGATTTAATGAAGCCCATGCCATAGTTTCTTTGGTCAGTTATCTGTTTTGCTTTGTTTTGTGTGTTTTTTTGTTTGTTTGTTTTGTGTGTTTTTTAGGAGGTACTAGGGATCAAACCTGGGACCCTCATGGGAAGCTGGCACTCAGCCACTGAGCTACACCTGCTCCCCTGTTTTGTTTTATTTTTTCCTCACAAGACATGCCATTAATAGTAGTTCCTCACCTGTGAATGTATTTTATTCTCATGTTGGTTTTTTTAACATTTTGTGGTTTACAATATATTTTTTAGAGAAATAGGGTAGACATAGTATAGCTGTAGACATAAGATAGACAGGGTAGACATGTATAGTTCTGTTTTGTACATAAAACACAAAATAGCAATTCCAGAGTACTGAATTACCGTCTGTATTGTAGGCTACCAGGCCAGAAACCCCAGAGCAGCTCCCCTTTGTTCACCCTCAGTGGGTGAAAGCAAGAGGATAGCTACTCTTGGACACCTATGATTTAGTGACATTCCACTTATTTACAACTGCTTACATGGAGACATCCCTAGGGAAGTTTCTCTCTGGGTTATCTGTGAAACAGGATTGAGAATAACTCTCTTGTGTAGTAGCAAAACTTATATCTCCATGCCCTTTCAGTGTTTGGAGACATTTCATCACTGCTTGTATTATTTTAACTTACGCGACTACCTAAAGCAGAGCTGACAAATTTATTGGAGATTGCTATTTAGAATAAAGACAGCATCGGATATAGTTGTATACCATGCTTAAGATTATGTGCAGGTCTCTAATCTCTTATCTGAAACCCTTGGGTCTGGACGTGTTTCCAGAGTTCTAAAACACAGTACCTCTGCTGTATTTTCTGCCAGCATTCCTTAATCATATGTATTAAGTACTTTTGCAGGAAAACACATGAATGTTCTTACTAAACTCCGGTAAATGGAGACTATAAGTAGCCTCGTGTCTGTTTGGGTCAGATTTTGCCACCAAATGAGTTGTGTTTTCAGAGCCTTTTGGATCTTGGAATCAAGGATAAGAGATTGTGGACCTATAGAAAATGAGTGCCTTTATTGAAATAATTTGGAAACACTGTTCCAGTTAAAACCTTCATGTGAGATTAAAGGAAATAGATTGATGATTCTCTTTTGTAAAACTTCATTTATGGAGTTTTTTTGAAGAGTGTTCCATTTCTAAAAGGCCTTGCTTTATTTGTTGACTTACTTTATAACTTTAGCTTCCTGGAGAAGAGCCCATTGGAAGAGTAGAACCAGTGGGTCATGCACCTTTATTGGCATTAGTTCACAAGATGAACAACTGCCTCAGCCAGATGGAACAGTTTCCGGTCAAAGTGCATGATTTCCCCAGTGGAAATGGGACAGGAGGCAGGTAAGGCTCATTGCCTGGGTATTCCCTTGCCACTGGAATTTGGTGCTGAATTGTGTTGAGGTGAAGCGGCAGGAGGTATGTATTAAAGAGTTGGTCTGCCTGAAGAACATTCAGCTGTAATGACAAAAGAAATTGGGTGCTCTATAAAGAATGAATTAGATACTTTTTTATCTTTAAAATCGCGCCATATGTCTTAAACATAATAATTTAAAAACATGTAGCCCG
Organism: Cabassous unicinctus; assembly: GCA_029593785.1. Lineage (NCBI taxonomy): Eukaryota > Metazoa > Chordata > Mammalia > Cingulata > Chlamyphoridae > Cabassous > Cabassous unicinctus. Next base: position 10,968 of record JAQZBX010086534.1, on the reverse strand, counting down.
GTAATTGTGATGCCAAATTTGTAATATACGTCTTCTTAAATTGATATGCTTTATAAAGTTTCTCCAAAAATTTTGTTAATATAGATAATAAAATGGTAATTTAAAATTTTCGTTCTGTGGAATAATGTGATTTCATATGTGATGTGATTAACTTTGTGTTTTGATGGTTTTCAATAATGTATGTTGAGGTTTTACTGTTTTCAATAAAGATTTCTATTGTTTTAGTGTATACTGTACTATTGTTATAGTATAGTAGTTTAATTAAGACTTGGGAACTGTCACTGAAAGAATTGTTAAAGTTTGTTGTGGTTTTGGGGATGTTGTAAGCTTCATTGAGTAATTTAGCTAGAAGCCTAGAAAGTACTTCTAAATTTTAAAATCTAAAATCTGACCTGTTTTTAAAAAGATTTTTAAAAATTTGATTAAACCTATATGTATTATTAGATAAAGGGATCACTGAGTTGACTATTTTTTCTGCTTTGAAATTTAATGTAGAGTGTGATATTCAATTTTGATCATTATAGCATAATACTATCCTGTTGGAAAGCCCATTATTAGAAAATTTAAGGGAAAACTTGCATTTTTGTCCAAATTTATATAAAAATAAGTTTTATATTTGTGTGTCTCAATCTAATGGAGTCTTTTCTATATCTGTGTGCTTTGTGGAAACATAGATCACATTTTAAAGGTTTCTGTTTCTGGCTCTTGGCAGACAGAGCTTTTCACAAATAAGCAATTAAATATCATTATCACATTTAGACTGCTATAGCTATTAAATTGCTTCAGGCAAAAGTATATAGTAAAATTAATTTAAAGGTTTTTAAAGTATTTATAACTAAAAGTTTTGAAAGCAAAAAAGAGGGTTTTTTTTTTTTTTTTTTTTCCATTTTATTTTAAATAGAATTTTGTAGAAAAGGGCAAACAAAATATTACAGAAGGAAGTATGCTTAAATGGTTGAGGAATTTTTATCCTAGAAAAAAAAATTAAATCTCTGACAGATGTTTCTGTCATGGATTCATGGTGGGACAGGGATCAGGTGTTGATTTAATGTTTTAATATTCATGCATACATACCTGTCTTTTATTTTTTTATTTACAATAACTTTTTCAAAACAACTTAAATTGCCAGCTTTATCATTTACATAATTGGTAAGTGTTTATTTTGTGCCATAAAAAGTGCTAAGTTTGTATTAGCTTGTTTTATTTGAGTTAATGTATATCAATTGTGAAAATAATAGAATAACTTTTTTTCACAAATTATCTTGAGCTTTTCTCTCAACAGAGGATCGCAAGCTTTAAAATTTTTCAACACACATCAGTTAAAATGCCAACTACAAAGACATCCAGACTGTGCAAATGTGAAGCAGTGGAAGGGTGGGCCTGTCAAGATTGACCCCCTGGCTTTGGTACAAGCTATTGAGAGATACCTTGTAGTTAGAGGTATTTATGTCATATATTTTGTGGTTTTATATGGGCATTTGGATGAAATTAATATTAAAGGATAAGCAGGATTTTCTTGTTAAATGCTCTTTCTGCTAAAATGCAGCAGGCAGGAACCTGTGTTCCTTTTATTTGTTTCATATCTAGTACATAGTTTTAATAAACTTATTAGGGTTTGGTTGCTTGCATAGATGATAAGTTAGTTTATCTTGTTGGAATGCAGTAGAATTTATATTTTGCATTTGACAGTTTTCTTAGATCTTTCTGCTTTGTGGATCAGAAAGTAATAATAAGCACGTGCTTTTGTAAGAGTGGGCTGGCTTAACCAGTATACAGGCCTAAAACTAACAACCTTCTTGGATCTTTAGGCTATGGAAGAGTAAGAGAAGATGATGAGGACAGTGATGATGATGGATCAGATGAAGAAATAGACGAGTCTCTGGTAAGGTACTATTCCCACCATGTTGTAATGTATAAAGTTCAGGGCCTATAGCTTAAACAGTTTTTGCTTTGCTTTATTCAGGCTGCTCAGTTCTTAAATTCAGGAAATGTGAGACACAGGCTTCAGTTTTACATTGGAGAACATTTGCTACCATATAACATGACCGTTTATCAGGCAGTACGGCAGTTTAGTATACAGGCTGAAGATGAACGGGAATCCACAGATGATGAGAGCAATCCTTTAGGAAGAGCTGGTATTTGGACAAAGACTCATACAATATGGCAAGTCTGATAATTACTTGTTTTGACTGTTTGTAGTTTGGAATTCATTTTAATGACTGGTTCACATAAGAAGTGTGGGGCCCAGAATCAAAAGCCACTTCACGTGTTTTATCATGTGCATATACATATGTATATGTACTGTCCTCATTCACTCTACTAGAACACATGTATTCCTGGGCAATAGTCGTACTTCACATACATAAGATAGATGAAGATGGTATGAAGTTTGGCATCTCTGAGCCCTTAGAGGCATTTGGGTGCAGCTTCCTACAGTGTTGATGAATGTGAAAAGAGCCATTCTTTCCAAAACCACCCCTGGAATTTCTCAGATAGCCCCTCCTAGGAAGGTGATTTCTGAATGGGCTCTTTTAGGGAAGCAGTGCCATTGGTAATTCTCCAAATCTGCAGCAAAGGAGAGACAGGGTAAACCTTTATAAAGTTCTTGTAATAACTCTGTGGTGTCCGCAGTTTGCATTTTGACCTTGTAGCATAATCTGTAGTTTTAAAATCAACTCATGCCTTACATACTTTCTTAACACTTTAGGTACAAACCCGTGAGAGAGGATGAAGAAAGTAATAAAGATTGTGTTGGTGGTAAAAGAGGAAGGGCCCAAACAGCTCCAACAAAAACTTCACCTAGAAATGCAAAAAAGCATGATGAGTTGTGGCATGGTAAGTTTATATATGAATGGAAAAACAGATGGTCATGGGGCATTGGTCTTCTGGTCTCTCTCTTTGTAATCTAGTAGTAAAATCTTTCAATATAATTTGGAAATAAAATGAAATTACTTATAACATTTGGTTGCTTTTAACTGAATCCCCCCCTCCCTTTACTTTAATGTCTGGGAGAAAAGAAATAAGTATCTACAAAACTAAATTGGGAAAACTCTCTTATAATCCCACTTCTTTTATATGTGTTCATGAAAGATAAAACAAATTCCATTACTAGAATACATTCACTAAAGAAGGGACTTAGCAGTGGCTGGTCACTGGCACATTGGGCCTCAGTTTTCATAGTCATTCATTATAACAGTGTAACAGCAATTTATAGAAGGAAGAAAAAGTGATGCCAGGCAGTATGATTAGAGAATGTAGTAGCACCTCTCAACTGAATTATTTTCCTTTGCAGTATTTCCTTTTATTCTCCTTTCTTCTTTTTTTCTACTCCACCCCCCGCCACCCTGTTTTTTAATGTGGATAGTAACAGTGCCTTAGAGTTAGGCTACATTGTCATTCCATGGAAGCTACCACCTGTCACAAGGATTTCCAGACACTGTTGTCAATCAGTGAAAGTTTCTCTGGTCCACAGAAATTAGGGTATTGTAGCAATTTTTCATTAAAAAAACCCTCTTTATTTTGTCATCATTTCTGTTTTTGGTGTTAGAAAGTGTTCTTTCTTTTACAAAGGGATGGTGTTGTGATTTTTTTTATTCCTTTGCTTGGTATACATAAATGGCAACTGCTTCAATCCCTCAGACTTTTAAGAAAAATTCTATTGAAATCTAAGAACAAAGGAATTATAGATCCTATTTGAAAACTATCATCTATTATGTCCCAAGCCTTGGATTAAATAACCAAATTTCTTTTATCAGATATACAACTTGGGGTATTTGTCTATCTTATATGGCAGTTTTTTAAGCTGGATCTGAAAAATCCAGGAAATTTAACAGTGAACTTAAATTTAAGCATTTTGTCTTTATTCCTCTCTCTGGCCATTTTATTGTTAGCTGTTTTTTCTAGAATAAAGGAAAAATGCAAACGAATCCATTTTCTCCTTTGTAATTTTATTTTTTTCAAATACGGAAGGGAAAAGTGAAATTTGGATATTTTATGTACAAGATAAAAAAGAAGGAAAAAGAATGCTCAAAGCTATCTACTAATAAAATATCAAACTTTAAATCCAATGACTTCTGATTACTATTTTATGGATGATAAAATGACACTGGCTCTACCAACTTAGCCTTTCTAATTTGGTCACAGTTTACTTTGATCTTTTGCCCACTAGATGGAGTGTGCCCATCAGTTTCAAATCCTTTAGAAGTTTACCTCATACCTACACCACCTGAAAATATAACCTTTGAAGACCCATCATTAGATGTGATCCTTCTTTTAAGAGTTTTACATGCCATCAGTCGATACTGGTATTACTTGTATGATGTGAGTAATGTTGCCTGTTTATTAAGTTTTTCGTGGTCTATTGGTGGTGGTATGTTTTCCTGTTTAGGGATTGATGAATTTCGGGTGGTATTAGAAACGGAAACAATGATTCAGCCAAATGTGGGGATCCTCACCCAGTGACATACAGTGTACTCTTCAGTGGGAACTGCTCCCCCACTGTGTTTAGATGAGTACTTGTAAAATGTAGTCTAGCTGTAAATTTATTAAATTAATCTATAACATGAGTATTGAACACGGCTTTATTATAGTTAAAATTCTTGAGGTACATTTAACCTGATGTTCATTTGTCCAAGTGAAGATGCTTATCAAATAAAAAACTGAGTGAAAATTGAATGCTGTCTTGTGATATTTATATAATGTAAGGAAGAGTGAAGAAGTCAGCCCTGCATAAAACGTTAGCTGCTATGTCATGAGTGAGCCAATGACCAGTGGTCCTGGAGGGGGTGGGCAGAGGGAATATTCAGCTCTGTGTTGTAGAAATTGTCGTTTGGGTTGGGGCACACCAATGAGGAGCTGATTTAAGCAGTCTGCATACCTGTTTGATGGTAAAGGAAGAGATGGTGAAATATCCTTATGCTTATTAAATAACTTTTTTTAAAAAACATTTTACAGAATGCTTTGTGCAAGGAGATTATTCCAACTAGTGAATTTATTAACAGTAAATTGACAGCAAAAGCAAACAGGCAGCTTCAAGATCCTTTAGTAATCATGACAGGAAACATCCCAACATGGCTTACTGAACTAGGAAAAACGTGGTAAGACAATCACTTCTGTAATGGTGTTATCATTTGTTGGTCTTTACATATTTTGTTGCAAAAACAGTTTTTAGTGAACCTGTTCAAATGTTTAGTGACTTCGTCATATTTGATGACCACTTGCTTACCAGTGTAGCTTTAGCATCTGAACAGACTAATAAGCAAGTTGCAGCTGATATTAGATCTACTCAGTGGTATGTGTGTCTATATATGAAACATGAAAATACACAGATATTTGGCTGAGGGGAGTCAAATCCTGTGCCATCATAAAACTGTACTCTTAACAGTGTATTTGACTGATTTCTCTGAGCCTGTCTGGGTCCAGACCTACCTTCTCAGAGACTTTAGAGCTGTACTAATCAATACAGTAGCCACCGGCCACATTAGCTAGTTAAATTAAAATTAAAATAAATTAAAATTTGAAATTCAGTTTTTTCAGTCACACTGGCCCCATCTTATCTATTTACTGTATTGGACAGAACAGATACAGAACATTGAGACCATCACAGGAAGTTCTCTTGACCGCACTGCATCAAGAACTATCAAAATTGTGCATCAAGAGGCAGTAGGACCTGTATTGCTACAGGGTTCATTCTTTGAAAATCAGCAGCTGCCTTTTGGCAGTTTTGAGTGACTTAGAAATGCCAAAGCTTAGAGGAAAGTCACGAAACAGTAAAACCATTACGTGTGTGTGTGTGTGTGGCATGGGGGCTTGGCAGCCTAGTGAAGTGGTGGTCATATTTTTAAATTTAGCCTTCACTAGTCATGTCTCATTTATTAAAGGTCTTTGGGGGTAAATTAAAGATGATCTTAATTTAACTCTAGGCTTTTTTGGTTAAATTTCACATTTCACAGTGAAAATCTACTTAATGCATTATTACCTGATCACTTAGAAATTTCATGGAAGAATTATGAATATTCTTAAAAATTAGTTTGCCTAGACCATTTTTATTGGTTATATTTATAATTATTCTGTATCATTAAAAAAGTTGTTTCTGATATGTTTTGCTGCACCTGTGTGTGTGTGTGTATGTGTATGTGTTTTAATGGTTTCTGATCCTGATCCAGATAATAAATTTATATTGCATCTTTTTACAGCCCATTTTTCTTTCCTTTTGATACCCGGCAAATGCTTTTTTATGTAACTGCATTTGATCGGGACCGAGCAATGCAAAGATTGCTTGATACCAACCCAGAAATCAACCAGTCCGATTCTCAAGATAGCAGAGTTGCACCTAGATTGGATAGGAAAAAAGTAAGTTTCTTCGAAAAATATTCAAATAACCTTAAACTGAGCTTTTCAAAATCATGGGAAAACTACAAATGTGTAATGTGCCTAAGTATGCCTTTTGGTTTTAGAGGCCTATCCTAGTCACAGTCATCTCTTTGCCCGTCTCTTCTGTCATCTGTGGTAGCCACCTTTGCCTTTCAGGATCTTGGAACTGGGCTGTCATTATTCTTTATCCTCCAATCAGAATCCTTGTCCCTCCGTTTCTGAAATAATTTCTCAGTTTCTGAATAAATTCTTGTTTCTCTTTTAGTTACCCTAACACTTGTACCAAGGAGGGAATCCTGTCTTCTCTTTCTGAGGCTTTTTTTCTTCTAAATCAGGAACTCAAACTATAGCTTCCCTTTTGTAATAGATCCCTTGTGCAGTAAGTAGAATTAGTAAGATCCATTTAATACCCTTAGCAAATCACTCAAATTAAGAGTGAAAACAAAATCCTTAATGTATTTCAAGTCCTATACCACTGAATCCCAGGATGGCTGACCTCTCCTTGTACTTTCCATCTTGGCTCCACATTTGTGGCCCCTAAACCACCCTTCCCTGAGCTATTTCCCTCTGAGGCCCAAACCTGCACTCTGATGCTGGGCTGCCTTTTACTTTTGACTTCTCTTCTTTGCTCAAGATTCTTATTCAAGTCTCTCTTCCCAAAGCCTTTATCTCTAAAAGTCCTGTAAGAGCCATTAGTAATGATAAGGAAAAGGAGTGTGGGGAGGGGATTGGTGAGAAGCAAACAAATATTGTGCTAAAAAAAAAAAAGTTATTCCTGTCCTCTCATTTGTGTCATTAGAGTGGTGTTGGCCTAATTTAGAAATCTGGTAGGACCTTTATCATTCCCATGAATCTGAAGTTAGTAGGTGACTGTAGTAGTACTTGTAGGACCTCGACAGGTCAGAGCCAGTAGGTTTCCAGCTCATTGTCTCACCTGCCATCTCCATAAGTATTCTTCCATCATCCGTCTATAATTGCACCCAGAGAGATTTCAGGAAGCTGAAGCCTCTTACATTGATATTTGGCTGGCAAGATCACAGAGATCCTTTCTTCCCCAGCTTGAGTTTTCTGAGTTTGCCATGGTCTCAAGATAAATTAAATATTAGACTTAGGGCTAGCTTTTCTTCATGTACACCAGGATGCTATTGATGTTTGTAGCAATGCAGCTGCTGCTTAACCTTTTCTGAGGTATGTGTGTTTAAAGAAACGTATTTTTTTTAAACAGTTGATTTGTTGCACTTCAAGAAATACCACCCATATATTAAAGCATAACATCAGTAGAGCATAGTCTCCTCACATTTTTTACTTTCTTTGTAGCGTACTGTGAACAGAGAGGAGCTGCTGAAACAAGCGGAGTCTGTGATGCAGGATCTTGGCAGCTCACGGGCCATGTTAGAAATCCAGTATGAAAACGAGGTGAGCTTATGAGGCTGTTGCTCGTTTTCAGCCTGACTTGTCCTCTTCATAAAATAGTACTTGAGGTTCTGGGTTCTAAGAAATTCTAAATTTAAAACTAAGATTTGCTCTATTATCTCTTGAATGATTTATTCAAAGTCTTCCATTTTTCAAAAGTACAAATGTGTAACTTATTTTTTCTGACATGAAAGCAAATGTTTGTGTAAAATTTAAGATTATGAAGTGAAATGATGTTTTCAACATCAAATGGATTGTTAAAATACTCAAACTGCTTTAAAAAAAATAATCAGGTTTACTGAAGTGAGGTATAACTTACGTATAATAAAATGCACACTTTTTAAGTGTCCTAGGAGTTGACAGATGGGTATAGTCTGTAATGACTACCACGATCAAGATAAAGAACAGTCCCATCACCTTAGAAAGTTCTCATACCTTTTTACAATCGGTCTCCTTTCCTCCCCCCCACCCCCAGACAAGCACTGAGCTGTATTCCGTCACTATAGTTTTGCAATTTTTTACAATATTGTAATAAATGGAATCACACAGAATGTAGCCATTTGTCTCTTCTTTTAATTAGCATAATGCTTTTTGAGATTCGTTCACAGCTGCTGCAGGTTCCTTTTTCGTTGCCTTTTATTACTGAGTAGTATTCTATTATATGGATGTACTATATAAAGTTCATCCAATTACCAGTTGATGAAAATTTATTTAGTTTGTTTCCAGTTTTTGGCTATTATGAACAAAGTGGCTATGAACATTTCTATAAAAGTCTTTGTGTTGACATAGGTTTTTATTTCTCTTGCGCAAATACTTCAGGATTGAATTGTTAAGTCATTTAGTAAGACATATTTATAAGAAATGCCAAACTTTTACAATGGGACTGTCTCATTTTGTGGTCCCACTCGTGTATGTGAGTTCTGGTTGATGCACATGCTCACCAATGCTTGATATTTTGGTTCTTTTTAATTATAGTCATTCTAGTGGGTTTATAGTGGTATACTGTGTGTTTGTTTTTTTTAATTGCAATAACATATATAACAAAATTTGCCATTTTTAAGTGTACAATTCAGTGGCATTTGTTGTGCCGCTACCAGAAGCACCATCCATTACCAATGCTTTTTCATCACCTAAAACAGAAACTCTATACCCACTAAGCAATAACTTCCCCTTCTCCCACATCTCCCACTCCCTAGTAACCCCTAATCTACTGTCTGTCTCTGGATTTTCTTATTCTAGATACCTCATATATGCAGAATCATATAATATTTACCCTTTTGTGTCTGACTTATTTCATTTGGGTAGCGTAATGTTTCCAAGTGTAGCATGTATCAGTATTTCATTCCTTTTTATAGCTGAATAATATTCCATCATCTTTATATACCACATTTTGTTTATCAGTCATCTGTTGATGGACCTTGGATTGTTTCCATCTTTTGGCTATTGTGAATACTGCTGCTACGAACTTCGGTGTACAAGTAACTGTTTGACTCCTATTTTCAATTCCTTTGGGTATATACCTAGGATTAGAATTGCTGGCTCATATGATAATTCTATGTCTTAACTTTTTCCAGAACTGCCAAACTGTTTTCCAGAGTGGCTGCACCATTTCACATTCCCACCAACAATGCATGAGGTTTACAGTTTCTCCATATCCTCGCCAACACTTGTTACTTTCAGTGTTTTGTTTTGTTTTAAAAAAATAATAGCTGTCCTAGTAGGGGTGGAGTGATATCTGCTTGTGGTTTTGATTGCATTTCCCTAATAATGAATGATGATGAACATTGTTTCATGTGCTTATTGGCTATTTTTCTATCTTTGAGAAAATAGAAAAATGTCTGTTCAAGTTCTTTGCCAATTTTTTAGCTGGGTTGTTTGTGTTCTTGGTTTATTTTGCATTAAGTTAAATTTTATGATAATGGTAATGATTCTTTTCATTACATATTGACTATTCATATATCTTTGGAGAAGTATCTGATCAAGAATTTACTCATTTTTTCCCACTGGGTTTTTATTTTATCGTAGAGTTTTCTGGATACAAGTCCTCTATTAAGTGTTTCACAAGTATTTTCTTGTGGTTTGTGGCTTCTCTTTAGGTTTCTTATGAAATGTCTTTTAAAGAACAGAAGTTTTACCTTACTTTCTGTTTTGTGATTTTGTACCCTAACCCAAGGTCTCAAAGATTTTTCCTGTGTATTTTTCTAGATGTTTTATAGTTTTAGCTCTTACATTTAGTTTTATGATTCACTTTGTTACTTCTTAAATGTTGGGAAGTGAGAGTTGAAGTGTTTTTGTTTTGTTTTTGTTTTTTTGTTTATACTGTCTTGATTACTGTAGCTTTATATAGTAAATTTTGAAATCAAGTAGTGTGAGCCCTTCCAATGTTGTTCTTTTTCAAAATTATTTTGGCTATTCTCAATCATTTATTTCCATATAAAATTTAAAATCAGCTTGTCAATGTCTACAAAGTCTGCTGGAATTTTTATTAGAATTGAGGTGATTCTAGGCCTATTTGGAGACAGTCAACGAGCTTACAGCGTGGATTCTTCCCATACATGAACACAGTCTAGCCCTCCACTTATTAGTTCTTTTTAAATTTCCCCCTGTAGTGTTTCATAGTTTTAGGCTATTCGTCTTTCTAACACATATTTTGTTAAATTAATCCCCAAATATTTCATGGTTTTTGATGATGTTGAAAATAGTATTCCTGCATAACAATTTCCAAATGGTTTTTATTTTATAGAAATATATTTTATTTTGGTGTGTTGACCTTTTATTCTGTGATCTCGATGAACTTAATTATTAGTTTTAGTAACTTTTTTGTATATTGCTTAGGATTATTATAGGCCCAGGGCTTGGGAAACTTCTGGAAAGGGTCAGATAATAAATATTTTAGGCTCTGTGGGCCATACGGTCTCTGTAACCACCACTCAACTCTCTGCCTTTGTAGTGGTGAAAGTGAGCATGGGTGTGTTCCAATAAAACTTTATTAACGGTCACCAAATCAATTTCATCTAATTTTTACACATCATGAAATATTATTTAACCTTTTTTCAACCAGTTAAGAATGTGAAAACCATTCTTAGTTTACAGGCCATACAAAACAGGCATAGATGTAACTTGGCCACGGAACTAAATTTGCTCTGACCCATCTTGTGGAGGATAGTGTCATCTTCCTTTTTT
>JAQZBX010086533.1:0-12985 GCA_029593785.1 Cabassous unicinctus | reverse complement strand
GTCCCATAAGATCTGTTACTTTTCTTTTCAGGTTTTCAAATTGTTCTTAGGCTCAACCAATGTCTCCTTAATATCCTTTACTTCTTTAGTCCTATTTTCTCTAAATTCTTTGAAGTGATTTAGGAGAGTTGCATGATTATCAATGATTAATTGTCTTAAATTCTATATCTCGTCAGGATATTTGGTTAGTTCCTTTGATTGGGCCATCTCTTCCTGTTTCCTAGTATGGCTTGTAATTTTTTTTTTTTTTTTGCTTATGTCTAGGCACCTAAATTAGTGAATTTACTCTAATGGCCAATTTCTGTCTTGCCTTTTTTTTCACAGCTCTTCTTTGATATTTGGTTCAACTTATTCTCAGTCTTTAAAATTGCCTGGCTTAAGTTCTTAAAATCAGGTCAGGGACTCACTAATGGGGCATAGGTTTTCTCCCAGCGGTAGGATAAAGAGAACAGTTTTTGTCCATGAAATTTCTTGACCGGCCAGCAGATGGCACTTTACAGAACACCGTTCCACTGAGGTGTTTCAGTTTAGGCTTTCCTGTGTTCCTGTGTTCAATTCCTAGTGCAGAGATTCAAAGCAGTTTCTGCTGGCTGAATTCACTGAAGAAAAGCCCCCCAATTCTCCATCCCTTATCCCTTGGAATAGCTGACAGGGAGGAAGATATCTGTTCCCCTCTCAGTCAGCTGCAGTGAGCCAGGGCTTTTGTCCCAGCTTAATATCTTGGGGATGGGGAAGGGAGCCCTTCCTGGCCACTGTGGGGGCTTGGTACCTCAAGTTTGTTGTTTCAGTTTCTTTGTCTCTCTGTCCCTCACCATCCAGGGAGTTGTGTAGCATTGTCTTGGTTTGCTGACCCCCAAAGTAGGTCCCTTGCACAGTTTTTGACTCTTTCTCCACTGCTTTTGAGAGAGCATTGAGCTCTGCCTGTCTGTCGCCATCTTCCCACAATCCCTGATTGATTTTTGAATGTTAAACCAAAGTTTTCCCCAGAAAACCAGTTTTACATCTAACTGGGTTCTAATTGCTAATAAGTTGGCCAGGATTTTTATATCTATGTTCATTATAAATATTGGTCTATAATATATTTTCTTAAAATACAGTTTTCAGATTTGGGTATCAGGGTTATGTTGGTCACATAAAACACATTGGAAACTGCTCCTTATTTTATTTGAGATTAAAGTGCATTTTATTTACATAAGACTGGTATTATTACCTCACTGAATGTTTGATAGAAGTCACCAGTAAAACTATCTGGGCCTGCAGTTTTCTTTATGGTCAAGCTTTGATGATGAACTCATTTTCTTTAATTGAAGTGGACCTATCCATATTCCCTATGTCAATTTTGGTAAGTTATGTACTTCATTAATTTTTTCCATTTAATCTAAGTTGTTGCATTTATTGGCATAAAGTTATCTACTATATTCCCTTTTTATCCTCACACATCTCTGATTTTGCACTCTGGCCATTTTGAATTAAATGCAAAAATAAGACAGATGCAGAAAGAAGATATATTACATCAGTATGTTATGGTGCCAGCATTTTCAACTCTTTCCATCTTGAAGTCTCCCAATCTCATTATTAAATATCCATGACCCCAAATTATGTAAAGAAATTTGCTTTTCCAGAGAAAAGCATTTATGATTTACGAATATTTTACTATAATATTTTTCTTTCTTCCATTTACATTTATAATTCAATAAAGACTGAAGAAATGTTTTTGAGAGTAATTTCATTTCAGGAATTTAAAATATAAATATATCAAAATTATTAGGCAAATATATAAATAATATTATCATATATAAGTTTGCCACCAAGACGCTATCATAAAAGTAATAAATAGAAAATTACAATAGTGTCATTGGGAGATGGCATAGTATACTCAGAAAAAAAGCATGAATATTCAGCTAGATATGGGTTTATATGCTGACTTTTTTACTTTTCTGATGTATATAATTAACAAAATACCTATCTTTTTAAGTATTCTTTTCCTCATTGTTTAATAGGGATTGGAACACATACCTCACTGGATTCCTGCAAAGATCAGAGTTCATGTTTGCAAAATGCTAGCACAATGACTTATATCCCACTGAAAATGTGGTAGGAATTATTGGGAATAAATGCTGTATAATGGATCAGCCAATAAACCAGTGTTCCCAATATTAACAAGATGAATAAATCAGAGAACCTTGCCTATCATAGTATTAAAATGCAAATAACTCCAAAAATCACTTTATTCACAAACTTAGTAAACTTGGAGAATAGAAAATGATGAAAAGTAATGATATATATAAGGCTACCATCATTATCCAAAGAACACAGATAATCTGTAGTAGATAGAGCCTAAGATTTTACCATCTCTGTAAATTTGCAGAAAGAAAAATTGTAGATTCTTTGAATCTTAATTAAATCAAAGATGCATTGATTGTAGATAAACTATTATTTTATGTATCTCTAAGGAAGAATAACAATGATGTGTAACTATGACACATCATTACTTACAAGAATTCGGCATTGGCACCTCACAGACCTAGTTCAAATGTCCAGTTCTGGTGTGTTCTAACTCAAGGAAATTGATTTAGCCTCTTTATGAATCAGGTACTTCATCTATTTATTGCTTAATAATGAGAATAATGAATTCCTCTAGCTATTTGAAGAATTATGTAAAAAGGAGTATGTCAGTATTTTTCTGGTAGCTGTCCCCTTTCTTCTACTTTGGCCTTAATAATGATCTCATCTTTTACAATGTGTGTATATTTCCATAGCCATACAACAAGGGGCAGTGGCAGGTCTGTATTAATGAAAGAGAATGAAGCTTGTTTACTTTAGGTGGCGAATAAGTTTAATAGAAAAGTCTACAGGACAAAAATGTAAAGGACACAGCACTGCCTGGGTGAACCCACTTGCTGAGATGTAGCTCAATGCTTATAGGTTCTAACTGTGACAAGATAAAGAAGTAGAAGGGGTGTTGGATGCTTCCCTCAATATCAACCCATAAGTATCAATAGAGAGAGAACATCATGTAGTCCAAGAAATACCAAGAAATCTAACTCAATTGCCATAAAGAGACTGAGAACTGGTTGGCTTGGTGTATACTGGAGTTAATGAGTGCATCATGGGGGAATGGTTGCTAGCCTGACCAGGATGATTAATTAGGGGGAAAAAGCCCTTTGAGACAACAGACTCGTGCTCTTATTTTCCCTGTCCCAAAGTATTGGGATATTCCTCACCATATGATTTGCAGTGATTGTTTTTCCACTGGTAAAGATATTGCCAGAAAAAAAATTAGTGAAGAACGGAAGCCTTGTTATGGAAAGTAGCTGAGGAAAAACAGGTAGACTTGGACACTCACTTCACACCTGGGCCCCCTCCTAACCTCCATGGCGGGAGTATAGTCAAAGGAGAGCTTTATTCCATTGCAGCTTCTTGAGTTCAAGGCAGAAAAGAACCTGTCCTTTGCCCTTCCTCAGAACCTACCACAAAGCAAAGCAGCCAATTACATTAGAGAAATATAAGCTTACAAATTGAAATGTTAAGAAAACTGAGAGGCACTTGAAACATTGGATTAGACATGCCAACAGAAACAAAATATCATATCAATTGACCAATAAATATAAAATAAGCATATTAGACATATTAACAGTGATTAGGAAAGATATTAGTAATGTGACACAAGAAAAAAAATATTTAGAATGCCAAGTAACAATATTAAGTATGAATCATATAATAGGTAAATCAAAGAATGCAATAGATAGTATAAATAGCAATCTAAAAAATAAACAAACTATTTATTTATAGTTTGGTCAGAGATCAGATGGAAGAATTCTGCCAAAGAAAGTAGGAAAGGATGAAAGAATTAAAAAATGCATAAATGAAAATGAAGAAGTTTAAACTATAGAAATAAATGCCAGGATCCAAAAGGAATCCCAGGAGCCTAAGTAAGTAAACAAACAAGCAAACAAAATAGTTAAAAGGAAATATTGAAAGAGATAATAGAATTAAATTTCCCAGATTTAGGAAGGAAAGACTTGAATCAACAGTGTCTATAGTATGTGAAATATGAACTATGAGGAAAAACCTCTGCCTTGACACATTATGATGAAATCGAGCAATATCAAAGATAAAGAGAAAATTCTAAAGTTTTCTAGAGAGAAAAAAAAACAAATATGGGGAAAATATGGAATCAGTGTTTTCAAAAGCAATACATGTTGCAAAAAACAATAACATAATATTTTTAAAAGTATAAAGTGCTTATAATCTAGAATTTTATATCCAGTCAATTTTTCCATCAAATGTGAGGCCATAATTTTAAAAGTTCTCAATCATTCAAGGCTTAAGATATTTTTCCAGATGTATCATATTTTTAAGGAAGTTCTTAAATAATAGAAGAAATCCAGGAGATGCTGAAACAGGTAAAGGAATAAAAGGTGATTAAATATCTTGGTAAATTTCATTGATGCCACAGGAAAGAATAGAAAATAACATAATGGAATGGAAAATGAATAAAGACTGTAAATCCATAATAATATTTGCATTAAAATTCTAAATACCATTAAACTTACGGAGGAGAGAACTCAAACATGAAAAAATTGTTTAGGGGAAGATAAACATATCAATTAAAAATAAGGAAGAATTTAAAAAGAAGAAAAACAGAAGGACATATTGAAGTAATAAACTATGATGGTAGAAACATGTCCAAATATATCATTAAGTAAAATAAATATAAATGGACTAAGCTAATCATTTAAAACTAAAAGGTTGTTATATTGGATTTTTTACAAATCTATTTTGTGGACTTAAACCATCAGTGAGTCGATTGCATATATGGTTGACTACATCTACAATCAACTGAGGAGATTGCTTTCAGCAATGAGAGATGTCTCATCCAATCAGTTGAAGGCCTTAAAAGGAGAAGTGATTTCAGAATTCAGTGAGAGAATTCCCATCTCTACTTCAGATAGCTAACTTCTCTTGCAGAACTCATTGAGGAACTTCATCGGAGTTCCTCGCTTGCAGTCTGCCCTATGGAATTTGAACTCATGCACCGCCATGGTCACATGAGACAATTTTATAATATCTCATAATATTTACTGATATTATGATATTTACTGATATTATTGGTCCTGTTTCCCTAGAGAACCTTGACTAATACAGTTACCTAAACTAAGAGGGAGAAAATACATATTTGAACATATTTCTATTTTATTAATAAAAATCATATTAATCTGCTATTGATTAATTGTTTTGCAAAAGTCTAGGACAGTTAGAATTATCTTGGCAGCTACTCTCTAAGGCAATTTGTTAAACACAGATATGCAAGGAGTGATAAGACAACATTTCTGCCCTTTACAGGTGTACTATTCTGGAAAGAAAAAAGATACACAAGAATGTAAAATAGCTTAAGTGTAACGTCCAATGAATGCTTTTAGATAATGGAAATGCAACTAACATTTATCAAGCACCAAATATGCACTATGCACTGGACTAGTCACTGTAGGTGATGTTTTCCTATCTTCAGAGCATCATTAAAAGCTATGAATTCTTCATTCCCTTTTACAGGTAAGAAAACCAAAGCTCAGAAGGAGTAATCATCTAGTCCATGTTTAATAAATAGCAGGTTAATTGCTCATTCTGCCATATCACTCAGGTCACAGGGGGTGACACGTCCCTGGGAATTATGCAAACAAAAATTCTGAAACAATTAACCCCAGAACTTTTATCTCAAGGAAACCAGAGATAAGCAGAATACTGATCTTGATTGAACCTATGAGAAGTGTCTCCTGCTACTTCCTCTAACTCAAACTCACTCATTTTTTAGCACTATATCACTTTCTGTGTCATGCCTTATTGTTTAAACATCTATGTTGATTATCCATATGCAACATGAAGAGAAGTTCTAATCGCCCCCGAGAAAACACCATCACTAAGAAAACAGATCCAGTTAATTTGCTGAGCATTTTGGTCAAGACTAGTCATTAATAACTGTACTCTGAACATATGCATATGCAAAGACTAAACTTGAGTTTTACCAATGCTGAAACAAGGAGCAAACACAATGGTTAAAAGTTACCTACAGTCTTTAGGAGAAAGAAATAGGGAATGATTTTAGGTTTACTTTATATTTTTTATAGTTTATCTTATAGGATCACATGAAGTTAATTATGTTTAGTTCTCATTACAGAATATGGGTTCAGTTATTCTCTATAATTTACAATGTCTTTATATAAAATGTCAGGTTAAAGTTCCTCTCATTTGTTTATTTTTATTTAATTTTTTCTATGACAAACCTGGGTCATGATGAAACTTACCTGACTTTGGGAGTTAAAATATAGGGAAGTTGCATCCCTTATAGAATATTGAGCAAAGAAAGTCTATTTCTTCTGCCTGGGTGTTGGTTCAGAAGCATTTTTCCAAAATCTCAAAATCTTATGCAGAACCTTAAAGGGTATAAATGTATGTTGTATAAGAACAACATTCTTGTATATGTTTTATAACATGTTATATAACATGTTGTATAAGTAACTTCTTAGCCAAATACATCAGACGAGGGTTATAGTTAACTCATTAAATATCTAGTTAAATCACGTCTAGTACATCATGGGAAGCAACCATTCACAATGGCTTCCTGACCAATCACATCAGAGTATACATTGCCCATGGCAAGAATGGAAATCTTGATATCCATATAAGCCAGAGTCATTGTTTTTTAGTATTATTTAGTAAATTTTCCCAATATATTTACTAACTCACAGTATAGTAAGATAAGAAACTCTGGAAAATATATATGTGCTACTAACATATATTCATATATTTAATTTTCTATGATTTTTTATATATTGGGATCATGGAGGAAGTCCTGGGCTTTGAAATACAATTACCTAAATATTATATTACCTTTATGTTTTACTGATTTTTATTAGGTTTGCTTTTGGTTGAAGTATAATCCTTCAAAATTACTAAATTGGCTTACAGGCTATCATGAGATAGTTGCATCTGAATGAATGGACTCCGTCCAACAGTTTGGCCTAGATGTTTGACTCAGCTGACCACTTGTCTAACAATGAGCTAAGAATGGGACATCTATACTTACAGATATAATATTAATCTCAAAATGAATTTGTCCTCACAGAACTCTTGTTTTCTCCCTGGACTGTTCCTCCTCTTCAATTTACTTAATACATAAGTAAATGGTATCATTATCCATTCATTTGCTCAGGCCAAATACTCAGTGTCATTCTTTTCTTTTCTTTATGCTACTCATCAAATCCAACAAAATTTCTTATTTGCTCTAACCCTGACACCTGAATACATCTCATAAACTCCACTATTAGAAGCTGAATATATGCAAAATTATTTGACAATGGGACAAAGGTAGCAGACTTCTAGTTAGTTTCCTGCTTAAACTCTTAACTTCCTACAGTCCAATCTCTGAAAGGAGTTGAACTCAAACTAATATTTTAAGAGCATAAATCACATCATGTCACTCTTCTGCTTAGAAATGTTCAATTGAGGGTGATGATGATTCATGTCCCAGTTTGCTTGAGAGAGTCCTGCTTTATTCTTATTATTTGGGAGTAATTATTAATAAAGCCCCCTTTAACTCTCACATGCATCCTACTTTGGAAAACAAGTTATATAGTTACTCTATATCAATGGCTTCCCATTGTATTCAAGTCAAGCAAATCCACCCCCCTCACTTAGCCTAGAAGACCTGACCTGATCCACCTCTGTGCAAATACCTCTGCCTACCTTACTCATTTCATCCCAAACTCTCTATCCTTATCCAACAGATTCCAGGCACAATGCCCTTTCTGTCTTTCAAACAAGGTCAAACTCAGTCCTTAACTTGAGGTATTTGCATTTGATTTCCCTCTAACTAGGATGCCCTTCTACCCTTTACATGGCTGGCTCCTCCTCAGAAAGGACCTTTTCAATCACAGTAACCTTCTACACTACCAGTCACCATTTCCCATAAACTTTTTAATATTTTTTAGTAAACATATCCTATTTATTTGTTAACATAATTTTTATTTTTAATTAACTATATTTTATTTATTCATTTACTTTTTAGAAATGTTTTGGTCTACATTTACCTACTAGTATGTATAGCTTACTGGGATGTAACTGTCAAGGGAAGTTGATATCTTTCTCCAGGGCCTAACCATAGCACAATCCTCAGCACATAGTGGCTGCTTCATAAATATTTGTTGATTATATGAATGAGTCATAGAGATCCAGGAGCATAAGTATCATGCTCTTTATATAGAAAGTTACTGCCAAATACATGGACACTGCAACTGCTCCAAATATTCCATGAATGATTTTATAAGTTTTAGCTATTAGAGAATATGTTTGGAACTAATAAAAGCCTGTTAAACTTTGATAAAGATAAAAATTAAAAATACATTCATTGATTCATTTTCATGATATTTTAAAACTTAAGTCTGTAGGCCTGTCACAACTGCATGTTTATACAACGTTTATAATGCTGCTGAAATCAAATGAATCACATGTATTCTTCACTATCTAATCTTTGATTCCTTATTTTTTGTTATAATTAGCAGTTATAAAAGGCAGGGTCAAGTTCTTACAAATGGAAACTTTATGTATTTACAAATAGGCCTTCATAAAATACACAGTACATTTTCACTTTTATAAACCTAAAAATTCCATTTTCTTGCCTCTAATGAAATCCAAATCCTTAGGGAAAACCTAAAGTTATAGGCAAATTAAGAGGTGGAATGAGCTTATCTGTTTAGTTAGTCTTTGAATCTGAGAGGAAACTTATCAAGCCAAAGTTTTGCAACTTGGCTATAATATAATGAAAGCCAGGATAGAGTGGCTCTTTTTGCCTGAGCAGATGGTACCTCAGCATGTTCATTAAAATATCTATAGAAGTCAATAACTTCTCTGAGATAACGATCCTAAAGTATTCACAAAGTGTTCTGGCTCAACCAATCCTTTTCCTTTCTCCCTTCAATTGAACTCAGTTAAACACACATTTATAAAGACTCCATCATGCTTTTGTCTGGCCCTAGGTGCTAAAAACCCCAAAATGAAAAGACCCTCATCCTACACTGAGGGATATCTGCATTTATAAGACTTAACAGTTAATGTAACTCCAAAGGCTACACATCACTTCACATCAAAGACATTACTGAACTTAGCGAATGTTGTTCCCAACCTCCGGCTAGTGATAAATACAGTAAACATTTTAAAAAAACAAGCCTGTTTTCTGCAATTCCTTTTGGGTATGAACCACAAGGCAGTCTTGACATTTCTTTATTGATTGGTACTTTACTGTTAGTTATTATAACAAAGGATTTGGTTAGAAAGATTGGGAAGGAAAATAAAATGCTAAGTCATTCATAGTTCAAGTGTTGTCTTACTAGGCAATCAACCATAAAGAAAATTTTGAAGCATAGATATAATGGATTTTATGTAAAGCAACACTTTTTATTGCTAATTCTATAGATTAGATATAGATTATTCTAATTCTAGTAGATTAGAATCTAATCTACTTGATTGAAGTTGTATCTCCAGAACTCCAAATATTAGGTTGAAAACATAAGACAGTCATGCAGTTATTTTGGAAGATTTAGATTTTGACATTATGCAAAGCAGCAATTTCGATACCTAACAATTTTATGATCTTTGAAATTAAAAACTGGAAGCAATCTTAAGAGATTTTCCAATCTATCACTGCATTGTACAACCTATGTAGCTTAACCAAATTGTCTAAGTTCCCACACGAAGACAGTAAAAGAATTTGTATTAGAATCCAAACACTGACTCCATATTCAAAGTTTGAAAATTATAATTTTTAAAATTTTACCTCTTCAAACTCACTTTTACTTTCATCTGTATCATTACTGTTACATAGACCAACCTATGAGAAATATGCTAAGATTCTTGGAAAGACAGCCACTGACTTTAATGAGATGTTTAAAAAATTTTTTTATTTTTAAAGAAGCTTTAGACTACATAAATGTTACATGAAAAGTAAGGGAGTCCATATGCCCCACTCCCTTCTCCTCCCACACTTTCCCACATTAACAACATCCTTCATTATTTTGATACATTTGTTACAATTGATGAACACATATTGAAGCATTTTGACAGACATTACTAGAGTACTAGTTTTTTCTCTAAATCTTTTCTAAAGTACTGTGTATATGAAATAGCAATATTTCAGGGAAGCGGGTGTGGCTCAATCCATAGAGCCCCCGTTTACCATATGGGAGGCCCCAGGTTTGCTTCCCGGGGCCTCCTTGTGAGAGCAGGCTGGCCCGAGCGGCATGGTGGGCTGATGCAGCAGGACCTCACAGCAAGGGGGAGATAAGCAGACACGGAAAAAACACACAGCGAATGGACACAGCAAACACAAGCAGCAAGGGGGGGATAAATAAATAAATAAATAAATCTTAAAAAAAAAAAAATAGCAATATTTTTATTTCTTACAAAATAAGGACTAATCAATAATGAGAATACACAGCAACAAAGTACAATGTTTTATCCATATTGCTCTCTTTCTTCTCAGTCATCACAGTCAAAATTGAATCATGTTTGTTGCTTTATATTTTTCTTTATGAACTAGTGAGAAATTTATGACTAATCTTTGTCAGTGCTTTTGCAGTGGGAATGAAAGGGCAATGCTACTCTCCTTGATATCATCAATATTAAAGTTATCATTTCTCTTTTTAGCCCTGGGTGCAACTCAGAAATTCAGGATGTAAAGAAAGTATCCTATAATTCAACCATTTTACCACAGAATTCAGACCAATGAAAGGGAGACCTGGAGAGTAAGAATGGAGGGTTACAAGCATTATTATCTGAAGTATATACTCCCATCAACATTCAGCAATGGACTTAAAGATTCAAGGTGGAGGAGCAGCACATGTTCCCTTAAGAAAAACAAAGTCCTCAGAAGAGAATCAGAGAAAGATGGGCTCATCATGTTCCAATTTCAATTCATCGATTCTGCCTTTGATTAATGTGACAGAATGAGAGGAAGTCTTCTTCAGTTTTACTAATTATGTAAGTTATTCCTTCTGGGAGGAATAGGAAATGGTGGAAATATAGGCAGAAAGTATATTCAATGCATAAAAATCAGTGAGTCAACTATAGATGAGCTGAGTTGGAAAATGAGAATATGTGGGAAAGGTTTCACATCACATTTCACATTGTGAATTTATTTCTTAGATTTATTTATTTATATTTTGATTTATACTTCTGTCAGCAGTGTGTAACAATTTCCACTGAGCCCCCTGTAGTCAACAATGCTTAATGTTATCAGATATCTTCATTTTTATTTATCTAGTTAGTGCTAAATAGTTTTACTGCAAGCTTGTGTTCTATGATTTTAATGCAATTGAGCATAATTCCAAAAATGTATTTTTGTGAAATAATTAATTTTTAATAGCTTAATTGAGATATAATTAACATATCTTACAATTTACCCATTCAAAGCATACACTTCAATGATTTGTAGTATATATACAGAGTTGTATAATAAACAAAATCAATTTTACACAGTTTAATTCCCCTGTACTCATTAGCAGTCACCCCTAGCTCCTCCACCGTAAACCCTATGCCTAGGCAACCATTAACCTAGTTTTGTCACTATAGATTTGCCTATTCTTAAAATCACATATAAATGGAATCATAAAATATGTGATTGATCTATTTCCCTTAGCATAATGTTTTCAAGATTCATATAGCATATATCATTCCTTTTTATTCCTGAATAGTATCACATTGCATAGATATATATTTTATTTATCCATTCATCACTCATTTAAATTGTGGTAACATATAGAATGCAAAATTTCAGTTACCATTTTAGAGATACATTTCAGTGGTATTAAATACATTTAAAATGTTGTGCTACCATCACTGCCACTCTTAACTAAGACATTTTCATGATCCCAAACAGAAACTCTACCTATTAAGCAACAATTTCCCTCTGCCCCCAACAACAACATTCTCTAGTATACACTAATCTGCTTTCTATCTCTATTAATTTGCTTATTTCATATATTTTGTATGGGTAGAATCATACAATATTTTCCTTTTGTGCCTGGCTCATTTAACTCAACATAATGCTTTCAGGTTTCATCCATGTGGTAGCATGTTTCAAAACTTGTTCTGTTTTACTGCTTAATAATATTCCATTATATATATATGCCATATTTTATCTATTCATCTGTTGATGGACACTTGGGTTGTTTCTACCTTTTAACTATTGTGAATAATGCTGCTGTGAACATTGGTGTGTATGTATATGTCTGAATCCCTGCTTTAATTCTTTTGGGTATATACATAGAAGTAGAATTGCTGGGTCATATGGTAATTCCGTGTTAACTTTTTAAGGAACTGCCAAACTCTTTTCCATGGATGCTCCCAATTTTGCAATGCCACCAACAATGTACAAATGTACCAAATTCTCCGCATCATTGCAAACACTTGTATTCCATAATTTTAAATAATAATAATCCTAGTGTCTGTGGAATCATACCTCATTGTGGTTTTGATTTTCATTTCCATGATGAACAATGATGTTGGAGCATCTTTTTATGTGCTTATTGGCCATTTGTATATCTTCTTTGGAAAAATATTCATTTCAATCCTTTGTCCATTTTTTAATTGGTTTGTTTGTCTTTTAATTGATGCTTTGCAGCAGTTTTACACAGATTCTGAGTATTAAATGCTAATCAAATATATGATTTGAAACTCTCATCTCCCATTCTCTAGTTTTTTCAGTTTCTTTTTTTTCTTTATTTTTAAAGAAGCTTTAGATTACATACACGTAATCTACATAAAAAAATTTGTACATTAAAGAAATTATCAAGAAAGTGAAAAAATTATTTTCTCCCATTGAGTAAGTACACTGTCTTTTCACTTTTTTGACAAACTCCTTTGAAGCACAAAAGTTTTTTTTTAATTTTGAGGAGGTCCCATTTATCTATTTTTGCTGTTGTTGCTTATGCTT
>JAQZBX010086531.1:0-12986 GCA_029593785.1 Cabassous unicinctus | reverse complement strand
ATGGGTATGACAGTGGTTGTAAGGGAAAGCCTAAGGGCATATGTATTATAAGAAGGAAAGCTAAACAATGTAACTTGGAATGTATAACACAGTGAAACCTCACATAAAATATGCATATGGGTGATATTGCATATATAAGACTGTTTTCACAAAATATGAATACAGAAAAACTAGAGAGAAGGAAACAGAATATCAGTTATATTAAAACATTATTTAGTTTCACAAGATTTTTATATGTCTGTAAGTTCAATGCCAGTGTATTTTAGATTGAACTGTATTCTAGATACAACCTGCAATATGTTCTACCATTTGATAAGGTGCTTTGTCACATTCTTGGTAATGTCATTTGATCATGAAAGTTTTATTTTCGTTTTACTCGAAATTTCTATTTTTCTTTTTGTTTTTTTCTGCTTATGGTGTTATATCTAAGAATCCTATGCATAATATATGGTCATAAGATATTGCTCTTACAATATTTTTGGCATTTTTATAGTTGTATCTTTTATTTACAGGATTAGAATCAATTTTTAGTTAATTTTTGGATTTGATGTGATAACAGAGAACAAATTCTTTTGCTTCCATTTAGAGACCCAAATGTTCAGCACTGTTTGTTGAAAAGGCTAATATTTTCCCAACTGATTTGTCTTGGGTCCCTTGTGGAGAGTAATTGTGAATAAATGTATGTGATTATTTCTGAACTATCAATTGTCTTCATCATTCTAAATAGATCTCTGTCCCCATTCAGCAATAATTTCCATTGCCCCCCTCCTGCCATTCCCTGGCAAACTCAAATTTACTTTCTGTCTTTATGAATGATCTTATTCTATATATTTCATAAAAATGGAATAATACATTAATTTTGCTTTTTGTCTGGATTATTTTGCTTAGTATAATGTTTTCAAGATCCATTCATGTTGACCATTTATTTACTTAACAAATTTCATTCCTTTTAATGAGGAATAATTTTCTATTGTTTATCTATATTTATCTGTTGATGGACATGAGTTATTTTTAAATTTTCGCTATTGCAAATAATACTTCTCTAAACTTTGATATACAAGTATATGATTCATGTTTTCAGATTTTCAGGTACATATCTAGGAGTGGAAGTGCCAGGTCATATGGTAATTCTTTGTTTAGCTGGTTGAGAAAATGCTGAGCTGTTTTCCTCAGTAGTTACATCATTTTGCCTTACAACAAACAATGTAAAGTATTCCAATTTCTCTGCAGCCTCATCAAAACTTGTCATTTTACATTTTAAAAATATTAGTCATGTGAGTCATTGTAAAGGGGTATCTCACTGAGATTTCGATTTGCAGTTCTTAAATGGCTAATTATATTGAGCATATTTTCATGTGTTTATTGGCCATTTGTCTATGTTCTTTGGAGAAATGTCTGCTAAAGTATTTGCCTATATTTTAATTTTGGTGCTTTGTCCTATTGTTGTGGAATTGTAGGATTTTAAAAAAATATTTTATTAAAAAAGTTGTGAGCTTGCAAAACAATCATGCATAATGTGCAGAACTCCCACATATCACCCTTCCACCTTCAACTTGCATTGTTGTGGAAAATTTGTTACAGATTGTGAAAGAACATTATCAAAATATTATTTCTAACCATGGTCCACAGGTTACATTTAGTGTATTTTTCCAACTTCCTTATTATTAGCACCATGTATAAGTTTCTACATTTGTTATAGTTCAGAAGAGAATGCTCTCATATTTGTACTGTTAACCACAGTCTATCACCTACCACATGGTTCACTATGTTATACAGATCCATGCCTTGTACAACCTGTCAAGAATGTATATGCAGTGGCTCTCAGTTCCATCACAAGTTTTTGCTATCATCCTTTCAGCCAAGGTTTACGTTACTTCAAAGAGATATATATATATTACTGGTTGAGGCTGTGGTCCTTTTCAGGACACCCCTGGGGCAGGCTCCTAGGGAGTGTGTGAGTGATCATTTTCTCATAATGTGTTGTATCAGTGGGTGGAGACTCACATAATTAATGGGAAGGAGTTGGACTCCCATCTTGGGGAGCACCGATATATTCTCAAACAGAGGAGAGGGCGTCTCTCGAGAGCATTGGAAGTTCCTAATAGGGGAGAATAGACTAATGTGTCAAGACATCAGTGTTGTTGCAAGTAACAAGGAATATTGTCACCCAAAGAGTGATGCCAGGTGATCATCATGGCCCCCGAGGGAAAGGGGAGGGAGGAATAAAATAGAGGGAACAGGGGGTATTTAGCTGGAAATGGAAGTGTTCTACATGATTTTGCAATGATGGACACAGGCCATTTAAATATCATAAGAATTTATAAAAGTGTACAGTCTAAAATATAAACCATAATGTTAACCATTGACTATGGTTAGTA
The DNA here is from genome assembly GCA_029593785.1 of Cabassous unicinctus. Classification (NCBI taxonomy): domain Eukaryota; kingdom Metazoa; phylum Chordata; class Mammalia; order Cingulata; family Chlamyphoridae; genus Cabassous; species Cabassous unicinctus. The sequence continues at coordinate 10,608 of JAQZBX010086531.1, read as the reverse complement.
GCTATGTTTCACTATTTGTATATCAGTTGTAACAAATATACCATGCACATGTAAAAAGGTATTAATATGGGAAAGGGGAAAAGATAGAAGGATGTTGGATATATGGGAGTTCCCTGTATTCTGTATGTGACTTCACTGTTAGCTAAAATTTCTCTGAAAACAAAACAAAAAATGTTAGGTACTGGAGAATAAATGGACAAAAATGTCTCTGTACATAGAGTACAACAGATAATACAGCAATGAATGGAAAAATGTCAAAAAATTTTTTCAATATTTTCCATTATTGTTTAATATCCTGATTTTTTAATATTATTTTATTTTTAGTTTTTTTAAAAATTATTATGTATTTTATTTCTTATATTTAAACCTATCATTACTATTTCATTTTCCTATTAATTGTATTTGGCTATTTTATAGGCTTCATTTTTGAAGAAGCTTTAGATCACAGAAGGGTTACAACAGGGGCAGAGGAGAAGCATTGGCATTGGGTGTCAGTGATGGGGGATACATGGGTGGAAGGTCACCTGAACATATATATATATAAGAGATATAAATGTGTACAAATGTTCATGGGGCATTATTGCAGTTGGTGGAGATTCACACACTAACCGAGAATATTGAATTCCCATTCTAGAGAGCTCTGCCACGTTCTCTAATGGAGGAGCAACAGTAGTCCAAGTGCAGGGGAAATGACTGGCAAAGGAGAATGGTCCATTGATGGGCCCTTGATATTGATGACTCTGTGAGCTTTTCCTCTTGAAATTGAAACTTAGCTTAGTGTTGTGGGGTGCTTAAGAGTTACGTTTGAGACCCTCCCTGTTGCTCATATGTGACCTCTCTCTAAATCAAACTCGGCATATAAATGCATTACTTTCTTCACACATGGGACATGACTCCTGGGGATGAGTCTCCTTGGCACCAAGGGATTACTAGCCAGCACCAACAAGCAATGCAACTGGAAAAAGACTTGGAATTAAAAGTGGAAAACATAAACACAAATTAGTTTATATGGCTAAAAGACTTCAAAATGAGTCGGGAGGTCATACGAGGTCCTATGGTCAGGGCAGATAGCTCCAGAGTTTGGTGCATTGTCACTGGGCCTTACTTTGGTGTGTGTGTGTGCCCACACATACACCAAAAAGTGACAGAGTTGGACTCAGTTATGACTTCCATACACATGGCTCAGCTGTCCCTTCTATTTAAACCTATACTTGGTGCTGGAGTTGGTAGGTGTACATCTGAGAGAATTCAATCTTTGGACTGTCCATGTGCCAGCTGGGCCCTGAGCCTCAGCGGAGTTGCAACACATACTCACTGGCTCATTGGACTCACCCAGGACAACTAAAAAGGATGTGAGGATGAATAACTTCCACACTAAGGAAATGAGAAAGCCTACAACTGCAACTAAGAGATTCCCTTCCATTGGCTGTATGAGATCGAAGCCCTCTCTCAGTTAGAGGTGGAGTGGACATCACCATCCCAGAATCCTCAGAATTGGGGAATGATCTATGGACTAGGGTGGTCTTACTGGTATACTATTATAGACTTATTGGGGAGACAGTGGCCACTGGTTTTGCTGAAGCCAGGGAGAAGTAAAAAGAGGTGTAATATGGGGGCTTTTTCAGGACTCAGGAATTGTCCTGAATGACATTGCAATGACAGATATAGGCCATTATATATCTTCCCATAACTTCCAGTATAATGTGAGAGAGAGTATAAAATGCAATGTGAACTATAGTCCATGCGCAGTGGCAATGCCCTAGGATGAGTTTATCAATTGCCATGATTGTGCCACACTAATGAAGAATGTTGTTTATGTGGGAGGGTGTGGGAGGTGTGGGGAGCAGGGCATATGGGAATGCTTATTTTTTTTTGTATCATTTATGTAATCTAAGTACTTTTAAAAAATAAAACTATTACTACTAACTATAACCAGTAGCTTACATTTGTGTGTTTTCCCACATAAATCTGATTATTAATACTCCTATTAGTATTAAATATTTGTTATAGAATATTCTCATATTTATTCACTTGGTTACTTTTCTTTCATTTATTTACTTTATTTTATTTTATTTCCCTCTCCCCAGATGTTTCTCACATCTGCTCATTGTTTGCTGGCCTTCTCCAGGAGGCACCAGGAACCAAACCCAGGACCTCCTACATGATAGGCAAATGCCCAACAGTCAGCCATATCCACTCCCCACAGGCTGTGGCATCCGCTGGCCTGTGGCCTCTTGTCATTTAGGCATCTGCTCATTTAGGCATCTGCTCTTTGCTGTAGGGTGTAGCATATAGCTCTCATTGCAGTGTGTGTGGGTGTCTGCTTGTCTTCTTTAGGAGGTACCAGCACCTGAAGCTGGATGTCCCTTGTGGTAGGCAGGTGTCCAAATTGTTGAGTCACATCTGCTTCCATACTTGGTTACTTTTTATGATATTCTTGCTTTAATTCTTAAGTGACAGAATATTCAGGAACAAATATTCCTGGAAACCAGTACAAAAAGCAAAAGCAGATCAGCATAGTCTCTTAGAGGTGCAGTCTCTCAGTTGTCCTACAGTTCTTATAGAGTTATAATAGCTTGGTGACACTACACATGTGGTCTGTCATTCTGAGGGTCATCATTAGTAATACTATTTTTGCTTTTCTATTACTTGAATATTTTGGAGACAGATTGTCTTAGTTTGCCAAAAGGCTGCCAAAGCAAAATAACAGAAATGCATTGGCTTTTTAAAGGAAATTTATTTTGGGTAAAAGCTCAACATTCTGAGGCCATGAAATGTCCAAATCAAAACACACTCAGAAATACTTTCTCACCAGATTCAGCTACTGGTGAGCCTGGTGCCCTGCCACGTGGTGAAGCAAGATGGCAGGTGATCTATGCCGAGGTCTCTGCCTTCTCAAGGCTCATTGTCTCCTGGAGTTCAGCTGTGGAAATCAGACATATGGCAGGGCTTGTCTCCTCAGCCTCGAGCTATTCCCCAGGCTCAGCCTCAGGTACCTCTTTCTGTGGCTATGTGCTCTGCTGATTCCAGACTACGGGACTTCTCTCAGCATCTCCAGGTTTCTCTGTTCTCCTGCAGTCCTCTCTCTTGCATGGCAGGATGAAAATGGTGACTTCCTTTCTCTGTTTCTCCAGTTTTATAAGACCAAGCAAGAGGGTAGAGAGTCAACCTAAGTCACTCCTCTCTATTGTAGTCCAATAAAAAAAAATTATGGCTAAGAGATTTCAAGCACATTCTTGAGCTAGAATCTTGAGTGAATACATATTCAACTTCTCAGGTGGCCCCAATTTTATTTTATAACAAAGGAGAATGAAGCTTAGCCTTGTCTGAGCATGACTCTACAATCACCCTCATGTGACAGTTCAGCAGGTTGATTTGTATTTTTCTCTCTCATTATAAATTGCTTGAAGTGTAATTTAAGGGAAAGCATTTCACTAATTAGAAACATTGCTGCAACTCTAATTTCTTTGCAAGGCTTTGCAAATAGATCAATTAAGGAAATATAGTGTAGACTAAAGCATTTTTAAGGAAAATTTAATACCAAGCACTTTATTCCAACAGGTAAGTAAATTGTTCCTCAAAAACCCTATCATTTTTGTTTCTCTCTTTTCTACATCATCAATGATGCTAACAATTGCAAACGCTCTACTTGTCCACATAAACAAACATACATGGCTGCTGAATTCTTCAACTTTTCTTGAGGGACACCAACACGTAAAATATTTTATTTTTAGCTTCACATATCTTGGAAGGAATTAAACACATTGTGGCATCTCTTTTTCTCAGCAACCACTTTGAGGAAAAAATTATTTGGCCCTATTTACCAAAGTTGAACACCTGCATAATGCATCATCTATTGATCTTACTCTTAATTATACATCCCCACAGAAATGGTTATATGTTCACAAAAAATGTACTAAAATGTTCATAATAATGATATTGTAAGAGCTTCATATTGGAAGCCCAAAGAACCCTCAAGAGTAGAAATAATAAATAAATTACATTTAATATATATGAGTGTGTGTGAATATGTCTTAGCAATATATTATATATTATTATTTTAATATATATGATATCAATATATTATAATGAAAATATTCTTAATAATATAAAAGTAAACTCTACAATAGAAAAGTATAAGAAAGAGGATATTACAAATTCACATAACAACATGGATGAATCTCATGTACAAAACATGTCACATTAGTTGCCAGAGACAATGACGGAAATTTATAAATATGGAATTATTGGTTAGGATAGTCACCATCATCGGGAATGGAAGGTTACATGAAGACCACCTGAATCCCTGCTCCTATTCTGGTTCTTAGGTTTGGTTACCTGAGACATTTCATAAGGGAAAACTTCATGGAACCACATACACTAGGATTTGTGTATTTTATGGTGCATTTTTATTTCCATAAAAATTTTAATGAAACTGAGGAGTAGATTAAATAACAGATTACATACAGATGAAAAATGATCAATAACTAAATTTTATATATACAGTTTTATATCTTCTCATAACCTGCAAAATTGTGTGGGAGAGAGTGTAAAGTACAAAGTGAACTATGATCCATACTCAGTGGCAATGCCCCAGGATGCATTTATCAATTGCAATGAATGTGGCACACTAATGAAGGATGTTGTTTATGTGGGAGGGTGTGGGAGGTGTGAGGAGTGGGGCATATGGGAATATCGTTTTTGTGTGTGTACCATTTATGTAATCTAAGTATCTTTTATAAAATAAAAATATATATTAAGAAAAAACTAAAGGAGGGAAGTGGCTGTAGCTCAATTGGTTGGGCTCCTGTTTACCATGTGGGAGGCCCCAGGTTCATTCCCCAGGGTCTCCTGGTGAAGGAGTTCCTGTGCATTGTGGAGAGCTCAGGGCCCGTGAGTTGTGGTAAGCTGGTACAACAAAGGGAGACAAGCAACTACAGAAAAAGACACACCAAATGGACACAGCGAGCACAAGCAGCAAAGGGGGGATAAATAAATTTTAAAAGATTTCATCTATTAAAAAAATAAACTAAAGGGATGCCAAAAAAAAAAGAGTGGATAGTAAATAGATAATATGTTAGATTAAGTAGAAGTAAATAATAAAGGCATTGTGCTTAGCATGTGAACATTTTAGATTATTATCTTGTGGGAAGTAAAGTTCTGAGTGGGATCAGAGAAAATATTAAAAGGAACTTTAAAAAGAAGGCAATCAAATAGAAACAAAATTCATAAGATGGAAAATGAAATTCAGGGGATACACATGGAAAGAGAAGTCTACTTATTTTCATTACAAACATATACAATTGAGCAATATCAACTTTAGGTGGTTTAGGAGTGTGGATAGGAGCTAAGTTTCCTGCATGCCATGTTATTCCTGCTGAGGTATTCTGGCACCCTGTTAAGGATCTTCACATTGTCACTGCCTTTACCACTGAACAGAAACTTCACATGTCCAGGTACTTCTTCTACAGAAATTTGCCATCTTAGACATGTTGTATTATCACTGTACCAAATGACTGTGTCAAATCTCTCTCTGACAGCAAGGCCATTTCAATGGTTGAGTGAACAACTCATATATCCCTGGCCTTTTTATTCTATATGTAGAGGTGTTGTTCCTTACCATCTTGGCTGTGGCCACATGATAGACCCTCCATTACCCTTCGGTCATGAACCTCTGAATGTCTGTATGACGCTAATCTCCCAACAGAGTGGTCTTGCCCATGCAGGTGTACACACTGGAAACACATTTCAGCTCCACTTCTCTTAACCCAACAAGGTCAATCCATGTCTGAGATATCTCCTTGATTATAAGGCTCTTTTGTTCTGATATCTTCAGAAATGAGATTTCCATTCTTGCCTCTGCCATGTTGAATAGTGGTGCCTGCTTTATCATCATAACTAAGTCTATTTTTTTAAAGATACTTAGATTACATAAATGATACAAAAAAACGGGATTACCATATGCTCTGCTCCCCACACCTTCCAAACCCTCCCACATAAACAACATACTTCATTAGTGTAACACAACAATTGCAATTGATAAACATATCCTACAGTATTGCCACTTCACATGGACCATAGTTCACATTGTAGTTTACACTCTGTCTCACACTATACTGCAAGTTATGGGAAGATATATAATGGCCTATATCTGTCATTGCAATGTCATTCAGGATCATTCCTGAGTCCTGATAAAGCCCCCATATTACACCTCTTTTTCCCTCTCCCTGACTTAAGCAAAACTACTGGCCACTGTCTCCCAAATAAGTCTATAATAGAATACCAGTAAGTCCACTCTAGACCATAGTTCATTCCCCAATACTGAGGATTCTGGGCTGTTGATGTCCACTCCACCTCTAACTGAGAGGGGTCTTCGATCTCATACAGTCAGTAGATGGGACTCTCTTAGTTGCAGTTTTAGGCTCTCTCATTTCCTTGGTGTGGTGGTTATCCAGCCTCACATCCTTTTTAGGTGTCCTGGGTGAGTCTAATGAACTGGGGAGTAGGTGTTGCAAATCTGCTGAAGCTCAGGGCCCACCTGGCACAAGGACAGCCCAAAGATTCAAGTCTCTTGGACATACACCTATGAACTCCAGCACCAAGCATAGGTTCAAATAGAAGGGACAGATGAGCCATGTGTAAGGAAGCCATAACTGAGACTAACTCTGTCACTCTCAAGAGCACAAACACCAAAGTAGGGTCCAGTGGCAATGCACCAAACTCTGGAGATCTCTGCCCTGACCATAGGACCTGGATGTCTCCAAAGCCCTCAGGAACCCCACTATTGGGGTAGTAGATTTCTTTGGCAGTCTAAGAGATCCTGCTGAGACATGCATAGGCATTACTTCTAGAATGACCTCCTGACCCATTTTGAAGTCTCTTAGCCATATAAATTAATTTGTCTTTACATTTTCCCCCTTATATTTGAGGTCTTTTTCCAGTTGCATTGCTAGTTGGTGCTTGGTAGTAATCTCTTGGTGCTGGGGAGACTCATCCCCAGGAGTCATGTGCCATGCTGAGGGGAAGGTAATGCATTTATATGCTGAGTTTGGTTTAGAGAGAGGTGGCATTTGAGCATCAAGGAGGGTCTCAGGAGATAACTCTTAGGCACCCCACAACACTAAGCTACGTTTCAATTTCAAGAGGAAAGGCTCACAAACATAGTCATCAATATCAAGGGTCCATCAATGGATGATCCTCCTTTGCCAGTCATTTCCCGTGCACTTGGGGGACTGTTGCTCCTCCATTAGAGGACGTGGCAGAGGTATCTAGGATGGGAATTCAATATTCTTGGTTATTGTGTGAATCTCCACCAACTGTGATAATGCCCCGTGAACATTTGTACACCTTTATATAACTTATATATATGTCAGGTGACCTTCCACCCATGTATCCCCCATCACTGAGAGCCAATGCCAATGTTCCACCTCTGGCCCAGTTGTAACCCTTCTGTGATCTAAAGCTTCTTCAAAAATGAAGCCAATAAAATAGCCAAATACAATTAATAAGAAAATGAAATAATGATAGGTTTAAATACAAGAAATAAAATACATAGTAATTTAAAAAAAAAAAACAAAAATAAAATATTATTTAAAATCTGTATATTAAAAAATAATGAAAAATATTAAAAATTTATTTTTGACATTTTGCCTTTCATTGCTATATTATCTCTTGTCCTCTATGTACAGAGACAGTTTTGTCCATTTATTCCCCAGTGTCATACATTTTTTGTTTTGTTTTCAGGTAACAGTGAAGTCACACACAAAATTCAGGGAACTCCCACTCTTTTTCCCTTTCCCATATTAATTCCTCTTTACATGTGGATGGTATATTTGTTACAACTGATATACAAAGAGTGAAACATAGCTATTAACCATAGTCAATGGTTAACATTATGGTTTATATTTTAGACTGTACACTTTTACAAATTCTGATGATATTTAAATGGCCTGTGACCATCATTGCAAGATCATGTAGAACACTTCCATTTCCCACTAAATACTCCCTGTTCCATCTCTTCTATTCCTCCCTCCCCCTTCCCTGGGGAGCCATGATGATTACCTGGCTTCACTCCTTGGATGACAAGATTCCTTGTTACTTGCAAAAGCACTGATGTCTTGACACATTAGTCTGTTCTCCCCTATTAGAAACTACCCATGCTCTCCTCTGTTTGAGAACATATCGGTCCTCCCCAGGATGGGAGTCCATCCCCTTCCCATTCACCATACGAGTCTCCACCCACTGATACAACACATTATGAGAAAATGATCACTCACACACTCCCTAGAAGCCTGCCCCAGGTGTACCCTGGAAGTGCCCCCATCCAATACCCTAAACCAGTAATATATATATTTCTTTTTAAAGTAATATAAACCTTGACTGAAAGGATGATAGCACAAGATTGTGATGAAACTGAGAGCCACTGAGTATACATTTTTGACAGATTGTACAAGGCATGGAACTGTATACCATAGTGAACCATGTGGTAGGTGATAGACTGTGGTTAACATTACAAATATGAGAGCATTCTCTTCTGAACTATAGCAAATGTACAATACTTATATAAGGTGTTAATAATAAGGAAGTTGGAAAAATACACCAAATGTAACCTGTGGACCATGGTTAGAAGTAATATTTTGATAATATACTTTCACAATCTGTAACAAGTTTTCCACAACAATGCAAGATGAAGGTGGAAGGGTGATGTGTGGGAGTTCTGCACATTATGCATGATTGTTTGCAAGCTCACAACTTTTTTAATAAAATAATTTTTTAAAAATACTACAATTCCACAACAATAGGACAAAGTACCAAAATTAAAATATAGGCAAAGTACTTTAGCAGACATTTCTCCAAAGAACATAGACAAATGGCCAATAAACACATGAAAATATGCTCAATATAATTAGCCATTTAAGAACTGCAAATCGAAATCTCAGTGAGATACCCCTTTACAATGACTCACATGGCTAATATTTTTAAAATGTAAAATGACAAGTTTTGATGAGGCTGCAGAGAAATTGGAATACTTTACATTGTTTGTTGTAAGGCAAAATGATGTAACTACTGATGAAAACAGCTCAGCATTTTCTCAACCAGCTAAACAAAGAATTACCATATGACCTGGCACTTCCACTCCTAGACATGTACCTGAAAATCTGAAAACAGGAATCATATATTTGTATATCAAAGTTTAGAGAAGCATTATTTGCATTAGCCAAAATTTAAAAATAACTCATGTCCATCAACAGATAAATATAGATAAACAATAGAATATTATTCCTCATTAAAAGGAATGAAATTTGATAAGTGAATAAATGGTCAACATGAATGAATCATGAAAACATTATACTAAGCAAAATAATCCAGACAAAAAGCAAAATTAATGTATTATTCCATTCATATGAAATATATAGAATAAGATCATTCATAAAGACAGAAAGTAAATTTGACTTTGCCAGGGGATGGCAGGAGGGGGGCAATGGAAATTATTGCTGAATGGGGACAGAGATCTATTTAGAATGATGAAGACACTTGATAGTTCAGAAATAATCACATATATTTATTCACAATTACTCTTCACAAGGGACCCAAGACCAATCACTTGTGAAAATAAAAGCCTTTTCAACAAACAGTGCTGAACAATTGGATCTCTAAATGCAAGCAAAAGAATTTGTTCTCTGTTATCACATCAAATCCAAAAATTAATTAAAAATTGATTCTAATCCTGTAAATAAAAGATACAACTATAAAAATGCCAAAAATATTGTAAGAGCAATATCTTATGACCATATATTAAGCATATTATTCTTTGATATAACACCATAAGCAGAAAAAAAAAACAAAAACAAAAATAGAAATTTCGAGTAAAACGAAAATAAAACTTTCATGATCAAATGACATTACCAAGAATGTGACAAAGCACCTTATCAAATGGTAGAACATGTTGCAGGTTATATCTTGAATACAGTTCAATCTAAAATACACTGTCATTGAACTTACAGACATATAAAAATCTTGTGCAACTAAATAATGTTTTAACATAACTGATATTCTGTTTCCTTCTCTCTAGTTTTTCTGTATTCATATTTTGTGAAAACAGTCTTATATATGCATTATCACCCATATGCATATTTTACGTGAGGTTTCACTCTGTTATACATACCAAGTTACATTGTTTAGCTTTCCTTCTTGTAATACATATGCCCTTAGGCTTTCCCTTACAACCACTGTCATACCCATAGAATATCTCTGCTAGTCACAAAAAGCATATATTATCACCGTTAACGTTCATTTCCAAAGATTTACAAATAACATTTTAACCAGTTGTGCACAGGTAAACCCTCAGCTTTTCATTCTCTACCCTCTTTCTATTTTCTGGTAACCTATAATCTAATTATTAATTCCATGAGTTTCCATAATATATTTAGTCCATAATAGCACAATCATACAGTATTTGTCTTTTTGTGTCTGGCTTGCATCACTCAATATAAGGTCCTCCAGATTCATCCATGTTGCCATATACTTCACGACTTCATTTCTTCTTATCGCTGGATAATATTCAGTCATGTGTATACTCCACAATTTGTTTATCCATTCATCAGTTGA
>JAQZBX010086530.1:0-12984 GCA_029593785.1 Cabassous unicinctus | reverse complement strand
GTACCACACGGATGGGGAATGGTTGTGTGGAGTGTTTTTGGGGGTGTGGGCGGTGGGGAGCATGGGAATCCCTGTAGTTTCTGAGTAATATTTGGGTAATCTAGGCACCTTTATAAAATGTATATATATATATAACAAATAACATTTATGTAAACAAATGCACATATATGCATATGTATTTATATATCATTTTACAAATTAAAAAATATAAAAAAAATAAATTGAAGATTAACTGCCCAGAGTGGGGGAAGTGAGAATAAACACCCTTAGGTCCAGGGAACATCATTTAAATTGAGACAGTAGAAAACAGTAAAACAGGATTTACTTCATATAATGCACCATAATAACGTATCCAGTGTCAAAGGGAGTTTATGTCACACATAGGAACAATGATTTCTTCCTACACTGTCAAGAGCTGAGTTTCCACGTGAAGCAAATGCTAGACTCAGAGTATTGGATGAGAAGTTCCTGGATTTCATCTCCTAATTTCTTTCCCCAAGGACACCATTCTCATTCCCCTGGCTTCCACATCACCCTCCTCAGTATATTTGGAAGCACACACATAGCTCTGAGATACATCAACCCAAACATGGTTACATATGTGTTTCATATCCTGGAGTTTCCAGAATGAGGATATTTTGCATTTATTTATTATTGAAGGAGGAAACCACCAGTAGAACAAAAAATCACTGGAATGAACCAGAGAAGTTTTCTTTTGTTGTGGGAAGAAAATACCATGGGAGGGAATTCTTTACTGGTAGTAACTACAGGGACACAGAGAAAGTGTCAGATGTAGGAAAGTCCACAGATATAAATTTGATTTGCTTTCAAAATTTCTGTTTCCGGGTGGGTGGGACATTGGTTTCCAATGCAGCTAAATTTCTCCTTTTCCACTACATGGAAATTTTAAAATTTCATCATTGTATATTTCAGCAATTAGAGGTTCTATTTGTTTCCTATTGAAATATGTTTATGCAATTTTATATATTGCAATATCTATTTTTAGTTTTCTAAAATTCATTAAAAAATGTTGTTTCATATTATCTGAAAAATTTCAAAATCTGAAACAAAGGCTTTTTCCATTGTCTGCTTTTCTTCTGGCTCTTAGTTATGGTAATTTGTTTTCTTATTGTCTCTGTTGATTGTGTTCTGTTTAATTTGTTGGACCCATATTTGTGTGAATTCTTTGAGGTCTTGGTGGAAACAGAGGATTTCCATTTTACTTTGTTTTGCTTTTAGATAGCCATAAAAATTAAACATTAAGTTTTCCACTTTTAAGGCCACAAAAGTGTGGTATTTTCAAAAATGCACACTGGCTCATCATTCAGAGGGCTTTCTACCATGGAGCACCAGTGTCAGGGCACAGATTTATCTTGATGCTCATATTTGATCCATGTATATATACATTGTTAACCTCTACAATGCCACTGTAATTCCAAGGATCCCACTTTTATACAGAAATCTCTACCCAGAGTTTCCACTTAGGATAATTTTGGACTTCATTTTCATATGAAACCTATTCACTAATATAGAATCTCAGGTTCTTCAGTGATGACCATCTGTCAAAACTGCAGCTGTCATTTGAACTCTGCTACCTATCACGGTCCATTTTATTTTTTACTTTGTGGATAAATTAATTCCCTTTGTTAGACTAGTTTAGGGATGAATTTTAAAGATTCAGAGAAATTTATAGGTGTGAATCATCATATTTTTTAAAAAATCACAAATTAATAGCCCTCTACAGACTTGTGATAAATAGAAAGAGGAGGGGAAAATGAATTTAAATCTAGTAGGAGGAAGGAAATAATAAGCATTTAAGTGGAGAGAAATGGAATATAGTATAAAAAAACTACTGAGAGAGCTAATGAAATTGATTACAAGAAAATTTCAATGAAATAGCCAAGGTTTATTTCAATTGAAAAAGAAAAAAGGAGAGGCTACAAATTACTAAAATCCAGTATAAAACTGAAGACTTTGCTAGATATTGCTCATGTTAAAGTGATTATGAGTGAATACAATGAACTATTGCCTACCAATTATCTATATAATGCAGAAAAATGGGCCAATACCTAGAAACACACAAATTTACCTGAATTAATGGAAAAAAAATAAATCTCAACAAATCTATAACAGGTAAAGAGATTCAAGTAGTCATCAAAAATATCCCAAAAAATACAAGTCTAGGATCAGACAGTTTCCATAATGTAATTTTTAAAATACTCAAAGAAGAAGTAATTATAATACTTCTCAAAATCCTGCAACTTGATGTCCGTGTATCTCTTCCAAACTCATTCTATGAGGCTACAATTATTGTGATATCAAAGCTACATAAAGACATAAGGAAAGAAAGCCAAAGATGAATTTCCATTAAAAATATAGATCCAAAATCACTCAACAAAAACTAGCATATTAAATCCAACAGTATATTAAAAGAAGTATCCATGACCTGGTGAGATTTATCTCATTACACAAGGGTGTTCAACATAAGAAAATCAATGTAATCTACCACATTAACACAATGAATTGGAAAATCACATGAAAACTTCAATTCATGCAGAAAATGTGAATGATTTATTCCAACATCTCTTCATAATATAAACACTCAAAAATTAAGAAGAGAAAGTAGTTCCTCAACATGATAAGCAGCATCACTCTGAAAACTCAGGTGATCTTATCTTCAGTGTGGAAGGAGTGAAAGCCATTCCCCTGAGGTCTGGAACAAGACCAGGAAGCCTGTTTCACTACTGCTATTCAATGCTGTACTGGAAGTTAGGAAATTAGGCTATAAAACTAAATAAAATATATCCAAATTAGAAAGGGAGAAGTAAAACTATCTGTTTTCAGTGATGTCATGAGCCTTTGTAGAAAGTGTGCCAAAGCTTACACAAGAAACCCCTAGAACTCATAAATGAATGCAGCCAAAATGCAAGGTACAAAGTTTTGTTGTTGTTGTTGTTGTTGTTGTTGTTGCTATTTATTTTTTATGTACAAGGTGCTGGGTTTGAGCCAGTATCTCATGTGTGGGAAGCAGGCAATCAACCACTGAAACACATCGGCTTCCCTGAGTTGTTTTTTTGTTCGTTTCTTTCTTTTGCTTGTTATTTGTTTTTGTGGTTACAGGAGGCACCAAGAACCAAACCCAGGATCTTCTTTGTGGGAGGCAGGCACTCAACCACTTGAGCCACATCTACTCCAAGATACGAACTTAACATGCAGACATTTGTTGTTTTTATAAACCTGCAAAATCATTCTTAACTGTGCATTTAAAAAGTTTCATATACCAAAACATCTAAAAGAACAACACGCCTAGGAATAACTTTAAAGATTTGAAGGACTTGGACACTGTAAACTAGAAATTACAGTTGCAAGAAATTAGAGAATACTTAAGGAAATGTTAAGACATCCTGTGTTCATGGGCAGGAGGGATTCCTATTATTAAGCTCTCAATACTGCCCAAAGTGATCCATAGCTTCAAGGTAATCCTCATCAAAGGCTCAGGATTGGTTAGGGTATAGGAATATTTATTAATATCTGGTGAACAATGAGTGACAGAACCTGACAAGTGGAACATGAGCTCAGACAGGTTAACAGCAGGCAAGTAACCGAGAGACTTGTGTCTTGTCCACAAGATGGATATTTATGTTTGAAGTTATTGGAGTGTCAGTGCAGGGTTTATAGAAGGTGATGTTCAGGCAAAGTCTCAACTGTGGAAAGCTCACTCTGGTTCAGGGTGACTGTTGCTGCTGTCAAAAGCCCACATCGATGACGATGGCTGGAAATAGGGAAGGTGGTGTGGGGAGTGAATCTGTGTGGGGTTGAGTCATAATGTATAAAACATTCACTATTAATACTAGGCAAGATGCTGGACATTTCATATTCATTGTTTTAGCTAATTCTTTCAATTACTCTTTGATATTGGTTTCACTATTCTGATTTAATGGATGAAGAATATGAGTTTTACAGCAGTGTAATAATCTTTCCAAGGCAGTTAATAACATCTGGAAGGAAACTCAGCGTTATTGGTTTCCTATGCTTTTGCATTTCACTGAAAATTTTATTTCTTAATAAACTTAAATTTTCTAATATTGTCAGATTTAGAGAAAAATTGCAAGGATAGTAGCCAGAGTTTCCATAACCATGCACTCACTTTGTCCTGTTCTTCACATCACTCATCAAGAATAGCAGATTATATTTATTTGTCATGAATTCTTAGTCACTTAGTCCCTTTCTCAGACCATCCTTATTTTCTAAGAGTTGAATAGTTTTGAAGAGTGCTGGTCAGGCATTTCATAAAATGTACCTCTGTGGGGATCTGTCTGATGTTTTTCTCCTATTAGACTGGGAATATGTGTGTTTAGAGGAAGACACCTGACATAAGTGACATTTTCATGACATCATATCCAGGGTGCATTTTATCAACATGACTTCTCACTGTTGATGCTGACCTTGATTAACACTGTTTGTAGGTTTTCCCACTATGAAATCCCTCATTCCTCTGCCTTTCCCTATATCACCTTTGGAAATATGTCACTAAGTGAAGCCCAGACTTCAGGAGTGGAAGTTATGCTCCACCTCCTTGAAGAGCAATGTCTGCATAAATTATTGGAATGCTTCTTCATGGGAGGTTATTTCTTATGTCTTCAGTTAATAATTTATTTACACAGGAATGGATTCATGATATTTATCTGATACTTTGTAATGAGAATTGATACTAATTTATTTATTTTCTTCTTTTTATTCCATTTTTTTCCTTGGGAACTTTTTCAGCTGTGCCCTGTTTGTCTCTGATATTTCCCTTCATTGAGGATTTTATTTTAGCACCCACTTCCTATCTGGTAATACGATATACTCCAGACTCTTTTTGTATGTTTCTTTTCCCAGTTCTACAGTCAGTCATTTCTTCAAGGATTCTTGGATTGGAGAATGGTGTTAAAATACAAGGTCTGGGCAGAAGCTCTGCTCCTCGTTTCTGTGGCATCTAGCCCTTCTCTGCTCAAAGACTAAGGAAATATGTATGTGTCTAGTAACTTGTGCATATACAAATATCAGTAACCATCTGTGCATGTAATCCTCCTTATCTATATTAGCCTGCACTAGAGGTCATACTGATGTCTACCTTTATCACACAGAACACTCCAGCATGCTTCTTGCTTCTTTCTCACCTCCCCCTCCACAGTGAGAAACATATTCCCCATCTGCCATCCATTTACTTCATTGCATGATACAGATACAGAAGTAATAGATTTTTTAACCCAGACCCTGCTGGGATACAACTGTGTAAACTAGAGTACAGGAATATGTCCAGTGTGCATTGAATTCATTTTATAGACTTCATTAGCATTCAGTATTACATATTTCAGCACCTTTCCCCTCTCCTTCAGAGTGGGCATGTCATACATTGTAATACAGTTACATAGTTTTGAATATTTTGCATTCCATCCAGGTATTCTCTTAACTTTGTAATTGAAATTTTTATTTGCATACATCAATGTTCACTCTTTGTGTGGTCAAATTCAATGGATTTTACAAATGTATAATGTCATGTGTTTACACTTACAGTACTACACAGAATAGTTTCACTGCTCTAAATAGTCACCTTTGCTTCACCTCCTTATCCCTGCTAACCAGTGATCATCAATTTATTCTTTGATATTTTGCCTTATCCAGATGGTCTTATAATTGATATCATACATATAGCATTTTAAATTGATTAATTAAAATTAGCAGCAGTCATTTGAGAGTCATCCTTCCTTTTGTGGCTGGATGTAACATTTCTTTTTTTCTATCTCTAAACTACATTACCTTGTATAGATATAGCACAATGTTTATCTATTCACCTATTGAATGGCTTCTTTGCTCCTTACAGATTTTGGAGATTGTCAATGTATCTGCTAGAGCATTCACATTCACCCATGAGTGTGTGTGGACTTAAGTTTTCATAAAAGCCACATATATAGAACACAATTGCTGGATTGTATGGTAAGACTATGTTTAGTTTTACAGAACCTGCTCAACCGTCTTCAGTCTTTGCCAATTTGCATACTCACTAACAATGTAGGAGAGTCATCTTGCTCCACATCCTCACCAGCAATTGTTATTATCAGTGTTTAGGTTTTCAGCTACACTAATAAGCATGTGGTGATATATCACCGCAGTTTTAATTTTGCAGTTCCCTAATGACAAAAGATGTTGAGCATCTTTTTGTTTATGCTTATTCGCCAATAGTATATCTTGTTGGTTAGGATTCTGTTCAGATCTTTTGCCCATTTTTAAATTGGTTGTTTGCTTTCTTATCATTGGGTATTAAGATGTCTCCATAGTTTGAATACAAATAATTTATCAGATATTTGTTTTCAAATATTTTCCCCAAGCCTGTTGATTTTCTTCTCATTACCTTATCAAGTATTTCACAGAGCAGGTGTTTTATAGTTTAATAAAGCCCAAGTTATAAATTTTCTTCTATCTTGAATAATGCTTTGCATTCTACGTCTAAACACTCATTGCCAAGCAGCTGCCCCCTAGATTTTCTTGTACGATTTGTTGCAGAAGTTTTGCATTTGGCATTTTACTTGTAAATATATGATTCATATTGAGTTAATTGTTCCATAAAATTTAGAATTATTAATTACACTCAAATTTTGGGCTACCATCACTAATATCCATTATTTCAACTTTTTCATCACGGGATTAAAAAAGACTTGTCAAAATATTGATTGAATAAAATAAATTCCATTTTTGTTTGGCTTGTGTGCATCCCATTGTTCCAGAATCATTTGTTGAAAAGACTACACTTTCTCCATTGAAGTGACTTTACTTCTTTATAAAGGATCCCTTGATCACATTTGTTTTGGTTTATTTCTTGATTTTCTAACATTAGTTTATGCTTCTATTTCAACAGTACAACTCTAGTTGATTATTGTGATTTTATAACAGTATTGCAATCAATTAGTATGATCCTACAGCTTTCTTCTTCTTTAGTATTGTTTAGGCTATCTAGGTGGTATCAGGTACTAGGGACCCTGCAATTTTGATCTTCTTCTTCTGTATTTTTGGCTTTCTAGGTTTTTGCTTTTCCTTATAAACTTTAGAATTAGTTTGTAAATATCCTCAAAATAACCTGCTGGCATTTTACAGACCTGGACTGATTGAATGTATAAATCATATTGGGAAGAAATGGCATCTTAACAATGGCATTGTTATAAAATAATACCTCAAATTAATTAATAAAAACAATTAATTGTAGTAACCTATATGAATCTCAAGATTTCCCATTTTATTTATTGTCAAGTTTGTGATTTGGTAATTTTAAGAATTTTTAAATACTGTGCTCTTTTCACCAATATTCATTACTCCAAATTTTTCATCACAGTGTACAAAAAGATATTTCAATATACTTGTGGAATAAAATAAATTCTATGAGAATTTGAAGTGGAAAATAATAATGGGAGAAATTTTTTACAGTAATGGACATCAATAGCTAGTCAGCAAAAGTATCAAGGAGAAGCAGGAGCATTTGTTTTTTCTGACATTTTCAGTAAAAGGTCAGTACATCTTTCTATATACAAATCATTCATTTAGTGCCTTTACAAACCACAGCATTTATGATAATTTCTTGGCCATTGCTTGTGGCTAAATTTTCATTGTTCTGGCCTCTTTTCTAACAGTTTCATCAGTTACATGGAAAACCAAACACATATTTTAGAATTTACACTCCTGTGTCTTTCAGAAGATACAGAACTGCAGCGCCTCCTCTTTGGTCTGTTCATGTCCATGTACCTGGTCACCCTCATGGGAAACCTGCTCATCTTCCTGGCCGTCATTTCAGACTCCCACCTCCACACCCCATGTACTTCCTCCTCTCCAACCTGTCTTTTACAGATATCTGTTTCATTTCCACCACTGTCTCAAAGATGCTGCTGAACATCCAGAGAGAGCTAAATCATAACTTATGCAAACTGCCTCAGACAGATGTGTTTTTTTTTCATGCTTTTTGAACAATTAGAAAACTCCCTCTTGACTGTGATGGCCTATGACTGCTTTGTGGCCATCTGCCACCCCCTGCACTACATGATCATCATGAATCTCCGGGTCTGCAGCCTCCTACTATTGGCGTCCTGGATATTAAGGGTTTTGTTCTCTCTTTTACATGACTTAATGGTTTTGTGATTGTCATTTTGTACAGAGTTGAAATGCCCCACTTTTTCTGTGAACTTAATCAGGTACTCCAAATTGCTTGCTCTGAAATCTTTGTCAATGACCTGGTGATGTATGTCACATCTGGACTTCTGGGTGTTATTCCACTCACTGGGATCCTTTTCTCTTACTCCAAGACTGTATCTTCCATTTTGAGAATTTCAACAACTGCGGGCAAGTGTAAAGCCTTTTCTACTTGTGGGTCTCACCTCTCAGTAGTGACCTTGTTTTATGATACAGTTCTTGGAGTGTATCTAAGCTCTGCTGCTACCCAAAACTCAAGGGCAAGTGTAATAACCTCAATGATGTACACGGTGGTCACTCCCATGATGAACCCGTTAATCTACTGTCTTAGAAACAAGGACATAAAGCAGGCCTTAAAGAATCTGAGGTTCTATACGGGATCATTTTGTGGGCTTGGGGATTGTCCTGAATAATATTGCCATGACAGATACAGGCCATTGTAAATGTGGCCTTAACCTACAGAATTGGGTCGGAGAGACTGTAAACTACAAAATAAACTTTAATCCATGCTTACGGTCAATGCTCCAAAATGTGTTCATCAATTGCAATGAATGTACCACACTAATGAAATAAGTTGTTAATGTGGGGAAATGTGGGAATTGTGGGTTTCGGGGCATATGAGAAGCTCCTATATTTATTTATGTAATGTTTGTATAATCCAAGTATCTTTTAAAAATTTAAAAAAATTGAGAAACTTTCTCTCTATAAAAGGATTCTTTGTCTCAAGTGTAGAGAAGTGCTCATGATTACCAGAGGTCAAACACTGGGAGATCTAAATATATATCCTTTTAAGTGTATAGAAAAATAATTCATTTGCCTAATTTTCAGAATTATATTTCTTTAATTTTTTAAACTTTATTTTGTACATTTACTAATTGAAAATAATAACAATTAAAACTAAAATGTAAACACAGATGAATAAATACATACATTTCTTAATTAAATGTACTGGATACATAAAAATTTTTTTTCATCAAGCAATATGTTACACCATATATTTGGTTCATAGTAACACATTCATGCAGTATTTGTCCTTTTGTGTCTGGCGTGCTTTGCTCAACATAATGTCCTCCAGGTTCATCTATGTTGTCGTATGCTTTATGACTTCATTTCTTCTTACAGCTGCATAATATCCCATCGTGTGAATAGACCAAAGTTTGTTTATCCAGTCTTCTGTTGATGGACACCTGGGTTGATGCCAACTTTTGGCAATGGTGAATAATGCTTCTATGAACATCGGTGTGCATGTGTCTGTTCATGTCAGTTCTCTCAGATCATCTGTGTATGTACCCAGTAGAGGTATTGCAGGGTCACATGGCAAGTCTATATTCAACTTCTTGAGGAACTTCCAAACAGTCGTCCACAGTGGCTGCACCATTCTGCATTTGCACCAATAGGAAATAAGTGTTCATATCTCTCCACATCCTCTCCAACACTTGTAGTTCTCTGTCTTTTTAATAGTGGACATTCTGATAGGTGTGAAATGATATCCATTGTAGTTTTGATTTGCATTTCCCTAATCATTAGTGATGTTGCATATTTTTTCATGTGTTTTTTTTGCCTTTTGAATTTCTTTTTATCTTTGACATTCTTTTGTCATGATTTTCCCCCTTTGTCGCTCTATCCTCTGGGTGGTGTCCAGCCTTCGCTGCTGTCCTAAAGCCTAGAGGATCTTTTATGCGGCTGTTTCAGTCTGTCCTTCAGCTATTTTTCTGGAGAAGAGATTTCCATGTCTTACTAGTCCACCATCTTCCCAGAACTTCCCCCAGTCTCTTTTTCTATATCAAGGGCACCTGTTTCTTCTGTATCTTTTATATCAGGTGATTTCTCTCATTGTACTCCCAAGAATCAATATTGAAGGCAGAAACTGCTGCCTGGATTTTCAGCAGTAAAATATTAAACACAGGTAATTCTGTATATATAACATTATAGAAGGTTCTGCAAGGATGAAGGTATACAGCAGCCACTGCCAGATGACAGCAACTGCTTTTGTTATAAGGTTTTGGTAAAAAATATTCTCTCATATCAAAGGCTGTGTACCAACTACCAGGGATTTTATTCAGTGGCTCCAGAAAGAGGTCACATGCTGAATTGGAGACATAGTCTGATTTGGTTTACAATAATCCATGTTCCATCTCTGGTATGCTCCTTTCCCCCACACATTTAATAACATAATTTAAGTGAGGCTGTAATTGACAACACAATAACTAATTCTTCAAACATTGATGGTCTCAATGATTTCTGTGATTCCTCCAATGACATTAGGTTGCCCTTTAAAAATGAAATTCTTGGTTCAGGACATTTTCAAAAATTTCTCTCAGCCCTTCTTATAAATATTGTCTGCATTTACAGATCATAAAAAACAATGTGTGTGTTATCCCAATTTCCAACTAATTTTTTTTCAAGTATTCAAGCCAGATATTAGGATATAATATCAGGTTTTTATGTAGACCTATTGTTTACTTTGTAAGTTAGGCTAAGGTGTATGCTTCATTCATCACCTGATTCCTGGGCCATCAATACAAATGGCAAACCAAAGTAGCATTATGGAATTAGTGATTTCTCCCAGCTATTGGACATTTTTGAAAATAATTGGTTATGTATTTGCATTCACTGCATATTCTTTGGGAAAGTTTTGAATTCATTTTCATTTTGAAATTTATTAATGCACAGGTTCAGAATATGATGCCATAGTCATGTCAGAACTGCCATTTTCATGGAAAGCTATTTCATTCATGCAGTCTTACAACATTCTGGTGTTTTGATTGCACCATAATCTGAGAATTAAAAATCCTCAGCTTGTCATTTCTTTTTAGAAGTCTCTCCAGTGTAAGTTAGAGCCCCACCTCACCCCACATTCTTTGAATTATGATTCCCAGCAAAATTATTTATCACATAAAACAATCAGATTGTCAAAATCTTTCTTAGGCTTTGACTTTAGAGGTTAATGCAAACAATATATTCTGAATCATTTTTTTCAACTTATACATACAGAATCATGTACGTTTATCCATTGGAAATAGTGTCATTGGTATTCACACTCCCAAAAATTTGATATATCAATTCCCAGAATCCTATCCTGCAAGACTTTGCTTTAGCAATCAGTTCCTTTACCAAATATTTTACCTGTATGGCTTATTTTCTTTAAACAGAAAACTCTTTCCATAAAAAAGCTCCTTAAGAATTTTGAGGAAATGCTAAACTGTCCTCCACAATGGCTGCATGATTCTATGTTCCCACCAGCAGTGGATGAGGGTACCAATACCTCCACATTCTTTCCAACACTTGTAGTCCTCTGTTTTTTTATTATCTGTCACTCTAATGGGTGTAAGATGATATCTCATTGTGGTTTTGATATGCAGTTTCCTAGTAGCTACTGATGTTGAGCACCTTTTCTTGTGTTTTTTGCCATTTGAATTTCTTCTTTAGAGAAGTGTTTATTCAAATCACTTGGCCATTTTTAATATATATATATATATTTTTGAAGAAGCTTTAGGTTTCATGAATGTTATTTAAAATGACAAGGGATTCCCATATGCCCCACTACCTCTCCCACACATTGCCACATTAACAACATCCTTCATTAGTATGATACATTTGTTAGAATTGATGAACACATTGAAGCATTGCTATTAACCATGGACTACAGTTTATATTATAGTTTTCACTTTGTCCCACACAATTTTGTAAGTTATGACAAAATATACAATGGTTTGTATCTGTCACTGCAATGTCATGTAGGACAAATCCAATATCCTGAAAATCCCCGCGTATGACATCTATTTCTCCCTCTCCCATCCCTCAGAATCTCTGGTGACCACTACCTTTACATCAATGATAAGAGTTCTTCCATTCCTAGAATAATAATAAGTCTATAGTAGAATAATGATTTTAAAGAAATTGCCCCTTTTTAAAATGAGTTGTCTTTTTTTTGAAATACAGGATTTCTTTACTTATGCTGGATATCAGGCCCTTATCAGATATGTGATTACCATATATTTTCTCCTTCTGAGTAAGCTGAATTTTCACTTTCCTGCCAAATTCCTTTGAAGTGCAAAAGTTTTTAATTTTGAGGAAGTCCTAGGTATTTATGTTTTCTTTTGCTGCTCATGCTTTTTTTGTAAAGTTCATGAAATAATTTCTTAGTACAAGATCTTGTAGATGCTTCCCTACATTACCTTCTAGTAAATTTATAGTCTTTGCTCTTATATTTAGGTCTTTGATCAATCTTGATTTAATTTATGTACAGGGCATGAGATGATGATCTTCTTGTCTTTATCAATTGTAACATCTGTACCACACTAATGAATGATATTTTAATATGGGAAAGTGTGGGAAGGTTAGGGTGTGTGACATCTGGGAATACTCTACATTTTTATATAACATTTATGTAATCTAAAGTATCCTTTAAATTTAAAAAAAATGTATTAATAATTAAAAAAATTTAGAAAAGACATAGTAAGCATGCACACTTATTTTATTGAAGAAGCTAGATTTATGTCTTTAAAGCAATTGTAAGTATAGGAAACACTGAAAAACAAGCCATCTAAAAATGTTCAAACTTCTGTTATCATCAGGAAAACTGTATATTCAAGAAGAATTCACTGATGCTTTTCATTCCACAAATATGCCTCCTTTCTGCAATCAGGTAGTGAGAGGATCTTGCGGTGTGATTGGTTAAATTGGCAATGCACCCACTGTTCTCCTTCCCCTGGGGGACAGGAACACAAGCCAGAAAGAGAACAGGTTGCAAAGAGCCAGCCCACC
>JAQZBX010086529.1:0-12984 GCA_029593785.1 Cabassous unicinctus | reverse complement strand
AAAAACAATGAGCAGACAACAGACAAGGGAACCATCTTGGGGCGGGGGGTGGGGTGGGGGTGGTGGGATGTAATACATTCTTTATTTTAAGAAAATTTTTTTAATTCAAAAGAATAAAATGCAAGCCTTTCTATGAAGTGTCCTATAAAATTAAAAACTCATGTTAGCTGTTTAAGTCTTTAATAAATGGCTCAGTACATAGTACTGACCATTGTCAGGAAATCTTGAGGATTTTTGCCTTTCATGTTTTATAATAAACAGTGTTTTAGATTTCTGCATTTAAACAAAATGAGAAGAGAATAAAGCCATTTATTTTACGTAAATGTACTAAAAAAATGCCTTGCTGATTTATCATTATGCAAATGTTTGTAAAACTGGCACAGCCTACCTAAAAGGCAATGTTTAAATACCCAAATATTGACAGGGTTGACATATGACACCATGAACTCATGTACATGTACACAAATAACACATACAAAACTACTTTTCCTGTAATTCAAGCTCATAGGGTTATTTAAAAGAAACGTTTTACAAAACCTGAGTATTTAAATTTGTAGTGCTAAGTAATTTGATATTAAAGGAAAAAGATGACTTTTTTAGAAACAGAAAATGTGTTGTTCTCTCAAGGGGAATTTATTTGGCACTGTTACCAGTCTACATAAAAGCTTATGAGTTTTTACTTTGTCATTTCAAATTTTATGATAAGGTGGGCAAGGGTTAAGCTAATGTATACTCCAGTATACTCTTCTCAGCGAGCACAAGCTGGTTGGTTCCTTTAGGTTTTAGACTTTTTCCTTTCTATCTATTTCCCAGGACTAAAAAAATTAAAAAGGCTGATGCATAGTAAATATTTATTGAATAAATGACCTAACAACTTTACAAAGAAAACATGATGAATTTTGGAGGGCATTTAACATTAAGAGAATTGAATTTATATAAACATTTTCATTTAGAATAAACTCCCACTAAATAGGCTCCTAAAATACATTACTTTCAAGTAATTAATTTATAAACCCAAGGTCCACAACTTGCCAAAAATGAAGGCTAAACTAGATAGCATTACCATAATACTAAAATAATAAAACTGCATTCCTTTAAAAATGCTCTGGAGTTCAGAAATCTCAATTAGCCACCCTCTGGCTGTATCAATTGTGAGCTTTCATTTTGTAAATTGTTAATGCTCTTCCAAGTTTATAACATTTTAACTATGACAACCAGGTTTTGTTTTATCACACATCTTTTCTCCCAGAC
The DNA here is from genome assembly GCA_029593785.1 of Cabassous unicinctus. Lineage (NCBI taxonomy): Eukaryota > Metazoa > Chordata > Mammalia > Cingulata > Chlamyphoridae > Cabassous > Cabassous unicinctus. Next base: position 11,733 of record JAQZBX010086529.1, on the reverse strand, counting down.
TGTTCTAAAACATTTATCTTACTTTTTAATGTATTAATATTCATTTTAATTTTTAAAAATATGTCCAACCTCTCCGATATGCCACAAAGGTCAGTCTTTCTTAGAAAGGCCTTCATCACCCCTAATTTATAAGAATACTTTTGTATTTTTTAATGATTTACTGCACTTGGCAGAATTTTTATGGACCACAGTGTTATTGGCATTAAAGCATAGCCTTATTCACATAAAATATTCTTCCAAATCAGTATTCACTTAATTTTTAAATACCATATCAAAAACAACAAACATGACTCATCATATATTTCACTCACAAAGGAGCTATAGGTGAGCAAACTCTAGTCTCGTTTACACACTAATTATAGAGTTCTTAATCTAGTTTTCTGCTCCTCCTTGGTCTGTCACTCGCTTCGGATTCCCCAGTCTAGTTTTACATAGAAACCTAACTTCCTTCAAGCCCCCCAGGCCACAGAAGGCTGCCCCAGGGCCTCAACTATACCTATGCTACAGAGACCCTTCTAGTCAACTGACTTCTGAGGGCAAGTCTGAATGAATGCCATTCAGTTACTCACCCAGCACAGATGGCTCAATGTGTTTCTTCACCCACATAACAACTTATATATACATAGGACCTATTAACATAATACATGGTAAAAAGTGAGTAGATTAACAAAAATCATTTTTCAAATAAAAATTTTCTGGTGGCTGCAGTATATAATGTCAAAGTGATACCACTGCTGCTGAAAGGAGACTGCTAGTAAAGATGCTGGTGTTTCAGGCTTTTGTTGTTTAAGACAGAATACTGTGAAAGACCCCACTGCAACCTGACCTAAAATCTCCACCCTTTTCTACACCCATTGTTGGAATCCTAAGGATTTTTGGGGGGGAAATCATCCCAACATTTTTGAAGGTGAGGGTTATCATAATCTCATCACTCAAAAGGTAATTTAGGACAGGAGTGACTGTACTACAGATTCAACCATGACTGGAACACCACTCTTATCCAGTTATGGTACAGGATAATATGAGAAAAGCAGAGTTCCAAGACTTGGGCTTGACTCCTTCTCATGCCACTTTCTGGTCACACACTTTTGGATGTGGTTACTCTTCCATCTGTACAGTGGTGAATTCATCTGTAAAATGCTGAATATCAAATTTCTAACATACAATTTAGGAGTATTTTCATAGAACATTCCCTGAAAATTTTAATTTCATAGTATTTAGGAAAAAAAGAAGAAAAAATGTTAGAATTCCTAACTGGCTTTTAAAAAATTAACATCACAAAGTAATTAACGTGGGACATGACTCTCGGGGATGAGCCTCCCTGGCAACGAGGGATTAATACCAAGTGCCAACTGGCAATACAACTGGAAAAAGACCTTGAATAAAAGGGGGAAAAGGTAAAGACAAATGAGTTCATGTGGCTAAGAGACTTCAAAGAGAGTCGGGAGGTCATCCCAGAGGTAACGTTTACGCACACCTCAGTAGGCTCTCATAGAACACCAAAGTGGATATCATCCCACACAGAGGGGCTTCTGAGGGCTCTGGAGACACCGAGGTCCTATATAAGGGGGGATAGCCCCAGAGATTGATGCTTTATCAGTGGGCTCGACTTTGGAATCTGTGCTCCTGAGAGTGACAGAGTTGGACTCAAATAAGTCCTCCCTGCACATGGTCCATCAGTCCCTTCTATTCAAACCTATATGTGATGTTGGAGTTTGTAGGTGTACTTCCAGAGACTGGAGCCTCTGGCCTGCCCATGTGCCAGCTGTGCCTGGAATCTCGGTGGAGCTGCAACTCCTACTCTACAGCTCAATGGACTCACCCAAGTCACCTGGTGAGGAAACGATAATGGACAATGGCCATCCCAGGGTATGGAGAGAGCCTGCAGCTGCAGGCAGGATAATCCCATCCACCGTATCCATGGGATATAAGCCCACTCTCACTTGGAGGTGGTGTGGACATCACCATCCCAGACTCCTCAGGATTGGGGGAAGAGCTATGGACTAAAGTGGACTTAACGGTATTCTGTTGTAGACATATTGTGATTCAAACAATGGAAGAAATTAGTGAGGTGGAGCCAGTGGCCACTAGATGCTTTCAGAGCAGGGAAGGGAAAAGCAGTTGTAATACAGGGGCTTTTTCAGGACTTGGGAATTATCCTGAGTGACATTACAACGAGAGATATAGGCCATTTTACATCGGCATATACCATGCAGAACTGTGTGGGAGAGAGTGTGATCTACAATGTGAACTATGGTCTATGCTTAGTGGCAAAGCCCCAGGATGTGTATATCCATTGCAGGTGATGTGGCACACTAATGAAAGATGTTTATGTGGGATGTTATGGGAGGTGTGGGAGGTGTGGAACATAAGAATCCCTGTAAATTTTGTGTAACATTTATGTAATCTAAGAATCTTTTAAAATACATATAAAAATATATATCATTTTACAAATATTGGTTTGTATTGTGAAAAATTTTATTTTTACCCACAATAAAAAAAATAAAATAAAAAACAAAGTAAGTCTGAAATCACTAACAAAACCAGAAATAAAATCCTCATCCATATGGAAAAAAAATCTATCACTAGAGTCAGAAAAACCAGCATAGAAACTAATGAAACTATAAATATAAAAACCTATATAGCATAGCTAAAGTAATACTTAGAAGGAAATTAGGGAAATAGATGTGGCTCAAGCGACTGGGATCCCGTCTACCATATAGGAGGTCCAGGATTCAATTCCCGGGGCCTCCTGGTGAAAGGCAAGCTGGCCTGCACGGAGAGCTGGCCCAAGTGGAGAGCTGCCCCACGCGGAGGGCTGGCTGACGCAGCATGCTGGCCCACGCAGGAGTGCTGGCCCGCACGGAGAAGTGGCGCAGGAAGATGATAAAACAAAAAGAGACACAGAGGAAAGACAATAAGAGATGCAGCAGAAGAGGGAGCTGAGATGGCGCAAGAGATTGAGCACCTCTCTCCCACTCCAGAATGTCCCAGGATTGGTTCCCAATGCCGCCTAAAGAGAAGACAAGAAGACACAGAAGAACACACAAAATGCAGACAGCAAGCGCAAAACAATGGGGGGGCGGAGATAAATAAATAAATCTCTTTTTTTTAAAAAAAAAAAGAAATTAAAGGCTTTACGTGATTCCATTGTAAAAGAATAAAGGTTGAAAAATGAATAAGCCAAGCTTCAAGCTCAAAGTTTGAATAACAGAAAAGACCGAAAGGAAAGGAGGAGAAAAAATAATAAAGGAAAAAAATTAATGAAAATGGAAAGGATGGTACAATAGAGAAAAGAAGAAAGTTGGTAGAATAAAAAGAGTAAAATGGACAGACAGACCTATGACAGGACTTCAAGGAAAAGAGAAAAGGCACAAATGAAATTTATTAGCAATGAAAAAATGGGGACACAACTATAAATCCAGCAGCAATAAAGGAGGGGAAGATAATACTATGAATGACTTTTTGCCAATAAATGTGAATACTTAGGAAATGGCTAAATTATAAGAAAAATAAAACCAACCAAAACTGATTGGAGAGAAAGAAAGCTTCAATAGTACCATATCATTAAATGCATTGAATTGATACTTAAAAATCTACCCTCTGTCTCCCTCCACAGGTCAAAATATGTTCCAAGATGTACTTATAAGACTATCATTACAATATTAAACAATCACTTCCATGGGAAACAAGGTGGTATAGCCTTTAGATCATTCTGTTGAGCTAGTATAGTCATAAGACAAAATCAGGCAAGGAAAATTATAAGAAAATAATACAGACAAAATTATAAGAAAATAATACAGACAATATCCCTTGACCATGGATGCAGAATTCTTCAAAAAAAATATTACCAAACCAAATCTAGCAATGTGTTTAAAAAGACTAAACAGTATGAGTAAATTGATTTTATCAAAGAAATGGAAGTGAGGGTTAACATTAGAATAGGAGGATAAAAACCATAAGATCACCTCTACATATGAAAAAAAAAAAGCATTTGATAAAACTAGCCACTTACGATATTTTTTAAAAATCAACTAATCAAATATAGAAGATGCTTTCATAAGCTATTAACAAATAAACTAATCATCCCCCATCGTTGCCAAAAAAAAAAAAAAGGTAAACATTTTAATGGTGAAATACTAGATGTGTTCCCTTAAAAATCAAGACAAGGATGTCAATGCTACTGTTTTGTGCCACCATTTTACTACAGCCAACTCAGTAAAACAAGAAAAATGAATAAAAGGAACAATGATTTAAAAGACAGAAGCAGCTAAATTTCCATTACTCTTAACTGATATGACTTTCTACAAGACTGGTGTGGTAGTTTGAGTCTTTTGTGGACCCCAGTAAATTACTTTTTGGAACTGTTTGATTAGATTACTTCAGTAAGGCATGACCCAGGGTGGGTCTTAATCCTCTAATTGGAGTCCTTTATAAACAGATGAATACGGAAAGGGGGAGGCGGCTGCAGAGACACACAGGAGCTTTGAGAGAAATCTCTAGAGGCTGAGAGAGAGGGTCCCGGAGGCCGGAGGCTGGAATTGGTGGTGCACAGAGGCAGGGAGAGAGGCCCCCAGAAGCTGAGAAAGGAAGCTGCGGAAACCAAGAAGCTGAAAGCAACAAGACCCGGAGAAGCCTGTCCTTGATATGCACATTTTATGGCCTCGGAACTGTAAGTTTGCAACCTAATAAATCCCAACGGTAAAAGCGAACTCATTCTGGTAGAATGCCTTATCAGCCTTTAGCTAACTAAAACCACCATCTACAAGAAAATCTGAAATCATCTGCAGACAAATTTTTAGTATGAGTAAGAATACAGCAAGGTGGCTGGATATAAGATCAATATACAGAGAAAAATGGCTACAGGACAGGCTGAAACAGCCCCGAAAAAGATCTTCTAGGGTTTAGGACAACAGGTGAAGGCTGCACACCACCCAGAGGACAGAGGGACAAAAGAGGGAAATCATGACAACAGAACCATGAGTTGGAACCAGCAGTGGCTGCTGCTGCCAGCACCCTCCCCCATACTCTTTTTTTTTAAAAAAAGATTTATTTATTTATTTATTTATCCCCCCCTTGCTGCTTGTGTTTGCTGTGTCCATTCACTGTGTGTTTTTTCCATGTCTGCTTATCTCCCCCTTGCTGTGAGGTCCTGCTGCATCAGCCCACCACGCCGCGCGGGCCAGCCTGCTCTCACAAGGAGGCCCCAGGAAGCGAACCCGGGGCCTCCCACATGGTAAACGGGGGCTCTATCGACTGAGCCACACCCACCTCCTGCTGTGAGGTCTTGCTGCATCAGCCCACCCCGCCGCGCGGGCCGGCCTGCCTGCCCTCACAAGGAGGCCCCAGGAAGCGAACCGGGGCATCCCATATGGTAAACGGGAGCTCTATCCATTGAGCCACACCCGCTTCCCTCCCCCATACTCTTTAGAATTCTCAGGCCTCTGGGCCTGCGACTACAGACAAAGGGAGCTTCAGGGATCTACCACTCCAGGAAAGGGGAGAGAGAGGGACACAGCCTAAGGCTGACTCAGATTCTGACCCACAAATTTGGGCTGCAGAGCTCCATGGACCCTTCCAGGCCAGATGGGACCACACGGTGGTTTTCCCTGGGAGCCTACCAAGGACTGGAGAAGTCAAACCCTCGAAACTCCACCCTTGCAATCTCCCTCTCTTCTAGCTTGGACTAATTGTTGAGGACTCCACAGGAGACGGGAGAGAGAGCCAGGGGCTCTCATTTTTACTCGCAGGTTTGGTCTGCCATGTCCCCAGAGACCTTCCAGGCCAATGGGGCTGTACCATTGTTTGCCTCAGAGCCTGCAAGGGGCTAAAGATATACAAACCTCCCAATCTCCTCCTCTATTAACAGGGACTGATTGTTGAGGACTCAGAAGGGAGTGGAAATATTTCCTAGCTGGGAGAAGGGAGGGGGCTGCCAGAGAAGACTGGAGAACTGTCTCAGAAAGTTTGAATTACAACGCTCTTAGCCCCCAGACAGAAAGCTCTATCACATTGATCTGGTCTGTGTCACAACAAATACACTCTGACCAGGCATTGAATTGAGAGCTGCCACAAAGAGTGCCATCTCCTGGAAGACTAAGGAAGTGCACATAAGAAAATTAAAAATATGTAGGAGAGGCGTTTCCTGGCCTCTATAGTCTCCCTGCCCAAGGCCCTAGGAAGTGCCTCTACAACCAATTACTGGGTCCAGTGCCCAGTTTTGAGCAACCAGCAGGACAATCCTAACAATCCAGATTGAGTCAAAAATCAAAGAGCTGTGGTAACTCACAGCCTCCTGCCACTAAATCCCTATAAAAGAGAAAGAGATTGAGCATAAGTAAACTACATTCTAACCAGATGCCTAAACACCAGCAAAAAATTATGAGCCATACTAAGAAAATAGAAGACAAGGCCCAAGAAAAGGAATACATCAAAGTCCCAGAAGAGATGCAGAATTTGAGAGAACTAATCAGCGAGATGAGCATAAATTTCCAAAATCAAATTAATGAGTTGAAAGATAATATAGTTAAAGAGATAAATGACATCAAGACACATTGAGCAAATGCAAGGAAGAATTTGAAATCCTGAACAGAAAAGTAACGGAGTTCATGGGAATGAAAGACACAATAGGTGACATCAAAAACACATTTGAGGCATACAACAGCAGACTCGAAAGAAGAAAGAATAAGTGATACCGAAGACAGAGCAGCTAAAATTGAAGAGAGAAAAGACCAGAGAGAGAAAAGAATGGGAAAAATTGAGCAGGGGCTCAGAGAGTTGAATGACAACATGAAACGCAATAACATACGTGTCATGGGAGTTCCAGAAGAGGAAGAGAAGGGAAAAGGGGCAGAAAGAGTATTTAAGGAAATAATAGCTGAAAATTTCCCAACTCTCACGAAAGAAATGAACTTACATGTCCAAGAAGCACACCGTACCCCAATCAGAATAAATCCAAATAGACCTATGCCAAGACACATACTACTCAGATGTCAAAGATAAAGAGAAAATTCTCAGAGCAGCAAGAGAGAAGCAAACTATCACATACAAGGACGTCCAGTAAGACTTAGTGCAGTTTTCTCTTTCGAAACCATGGAGGCAAGAAGACAGTGATATGATAAAATTAGGAAACTGAAAGAGAAAAACTGCCAGTCAAGAATTCTTTATCCGACAAAACTGTCCTTCAAATATGAGGGTGAGTATAAAATAGTCACAAACAAACAGAAACTAAGAGAGTTTGCAAAACAGAATCCACCTTGGCAGGAAATAGTAAAGGAAGCCTTAAAACCTGAAAGAAAAAGACAGGAGAGAGAGGCTTGGAGGAGAGTATAGAAGAAAGAATAGCAGAGAGGATAACCAAAAGAGTAAAAAGAGAGACAAAATCAAGATGACATATGAAAACCAAAGAATAAAATGGAGGCAGTAAATAGTGCATTTACTGTAATATCATTGAATGTGAATGGATTAAACTCCCCAATCAAAAGATACAGACTGATAGAGTGGATAAAAAACATGAGCCATCCATATGCTGCTTACAAGAAACTCACCTTAGACCCAGGGATACAAACCGGCTAAAACTGAAAGGCTGGAAAAAGATACTCTACGTGAATAGTAACCAGAAAAGAGCAGGGGTAGCTATACTAGTATCAGACAAAACAGACTTTAAATGCAAAAAAGTTATAAGAGATACAGAAGGCCATTATATATTAATAAAAGGGACGTTCCACCAGGAAGATATAACAGTCATAAATATCTATGCACCTAACCAGGGTGCCCCAAAATATATGAGACAAACTCTGGCAAAACTGAAGGGAGAAATAGACATTTCTAAAATAATCGTCAGAGACTTCAACACCCCACTCACATCATTAGATAGAATAACTAGACAGAAGATCAACAAGGAAACAGAGAACTTGAGCAATATGATAAACAAGTTAGACCTAAAAGACATATACAGAACACTGCATACAAAACTCAGTGGGTTATACATTCTTCTCAAGTGCCCATGGATCTTTTTCCAGGATAGACCACATGTTAGGTCACAATTCAGCCCTCAATAAATATAAAGAGTTTGCAATTATACAAAGCACCTTCTCAGATCATAATGGAATGAAACTAGAAATCAATAATAGACAGGGAAAAAGTAAATTTACAAATGTGTGGAGACTGAACAACACACTCCTAAATAATCAGTGGGTCAAAGAAGAAATTGCAAGTGAAATCAGTAAATATATTGAGACAAATGTAAATGAGAACACAACGTATCAAAACTTATGGGATACAGCGAAGGCAGTCTTGAGAGGGAAATTTATAGCCCTAAATGCCTATATTAAAAAACAATAAAGAGCTAAACTCAAAGACTTAACTGAACTACTAGAGAAACTAGAAAAAGAACAGCAAACCAATCCCAAAGCAAGCAGATGGAAAGAAAGAATAAACATTAGAGCAGAAATAAATGAAAATGAGAAAAACAATAGAGAAAACTCAACAAAAACCAAAAGCTGATTCTTTGAGAAGATCAATAAAATTGACAAACCCCTCGCTAGACTAACAAAGAAAAAAAGAGAGAAGATGCAAATAAATACAATCAGAAATGAAAGGGGGGAAGTTACAAATGACCTCACAGAAATAAAAAGAATCATAAGAGGATATTATGAGAAACTATATGCCAACAAACTTGACAACCTAGATGAAATGTTCAAATTTCTAGAAACGCACAACCAAACTACACTGACATTACAAGAAATACAAGAACTTAATAAACCAATCACTTTTCAGGAGATTGAATCCATCATCAAAAATCTCCCAGCAAAGAAAAGTCCAGGACCAGATGGCTTCACGGGTGAATTCTAACAAGCATTTCGAAAAGAATTAACACCAATCCTGTTTAAACTCTTCCAAAAAATTGAAGAGGAGGGAAAATTACCCAACACATTTTATGAAGCCAACATCACCCTAATACCAAAGCCAGATAAAGATACTACAAGAAAAGAAAATTAAAGACCAATCTCTCTAATGAACATAGATGCAAAAATTCTCAACAAAATACTTGCAAATCAAATCCAACAGCATATCAAAAGACTTATACATCACAACCAAGTGGGATTTATTTCTGGTATGCAAGGCTGGTTCAACATAAGAAAATCAATCAATGTAATACACCACATTAACAAACTGAAGGAAAAAAACCACATGATCATCTCAACAGATGCAGAAAAAGGCATTTGACAAAATCCAGCAATCCTTTTTTGATAAAAGCACTTCAAAAGATAGGAATAAAAGGAAAATTCCTCAATATGATAAAAGGCATATATGAAAAACCCACAGCCAACACCATACTCAATGGGGAAAGGTTGAAAGCTTTCCCTCTAAGATCAGGAACAAGACAAGGATGCCCACTGTCACCATTGTTATTCAACATTGTACTAGAAGTTCTAGCTAGGGCAATTAGACAAGAAAAATAAATTAAAGGCATCCAAATAGGAAAAGAGGAAGTAAAACTCTCACTGTTTGTGGATGACATGATCCTGTACTTAGAAAATCCTGAAGTATCCAAGACAAACCTACTTGAACTAATAAATGAGTTCAGCAAAGTGGCAGGATACAAGATCAACACGCAAAAATCAGTAATGTTTTTGTACAAGTACTGAACAACCTGAGGAGGAAATCAGGGGGGAAATTCCATTTTCAATAGCAACAAAAAGACTCATTACCTAGGAGTTAATTTAACCAAAGAAGTACAGGACCTATATGCAGATAACTACAAAACAATGCTAAAAGAAATTTAAAAAGACCTAAACAAATGGAAAGACATTCTGTGTCCATGGATTGGAAGAATAAATATCATGAAGATGTCAATCTTGCCCAAACTGATTTACAGATTTAATGCAATACCAATCAAAATCCCAACAGCTTACTTTACAGAATTAGAGAAGGCAATTACCAAATTCATCTGGAAGGGTAAGTGCACCCAAATAGCCAAAAGCATTCAGAAAAAGAAGAGCAACGTGGGAGAAATTTCACTGCCTGACCTTGAAACATATTACAAAGCTACAGTGGTCAAAACAGCATGGTACTGGCATAAAGATAGACACATCGATCAATGGAATAGAACTGAGAACCCAGAAATAAACCCTCACCTATCCAGTTAACTGGTTTTTGACAAACCTACCAAGCCCACACTAATGGGAAAAAACAGTCTCTTCAACAAACGGTGTTGGGAGAACTGGATATCTATAACCAAAAGAATGAAAGAGGACCCCTATCTCACCCCTTATACAAGAATCAACTCAAAATGGATCGAAGATCTAAATATAAATGCCAGGACCATAAAACTACTAGAAGAAAATGTAGGGAAACATCTTCAAGACCTCGTAGTAGGTGGTGGTTTCTTGGACCTTACACCCAAACCACGTGCAACAAAAGAAAAAAATAGATAAATGGGACCTCCTTAAAATTAAACACTTTTGCACCTCACAGGACTTTGTCAGAAGGGTGAAAAGGCAGCCAACTCAGTGGGAAAAAATATTTGGAAATCACATATCTGATAAGGGTTTAATATCCAGGATATATAAAGAGATGTTACACTCAACAATAAAAAGACAAACGACCCAATTAAAATATGGGCAAAAGACTTGAATAGACATTTCTCCAAAGAAGAAATACAAATGGAAAAAAAACACATGAAGAAATACTCAACATCACTTGTGATTAGGGAAATGCAAATCAAAACTACAATGAGATATCATTTCACACCTATCAGAATGGCCACTATTAAAAAGACAGAGAACTACAAGTGTTGGAGAGGATGTGGAGAGACAGGAACACTTCTTCACTGTTGGTGGGAATGCTGAGTGGTACAGCCACTATGGAGGACTGTTTGGCAGTTCCTAAAGAAGTTGAATATAGACTTGCCACGTGACCCTGCAATATCACTAGTGGGTATATACCCAGAAGAAATGAGAACAGTGACACGAACAGACATCTGCACACCGATGTTCATAGCAACATTATTCACCACTGCCAAAAGTTGATAACAACCCAGGTGTCCATCAACAGACGAATGGATAAACAAACTGTGGTCTATTCACACGATGGAATATTATGCAGCTGTAAGAAGAAATGAAGTCGTAAAGCATATGACAACATGGATGAACCTGAGGACATTATGTTGATCAAAGCAAGCCAGACACAAAAGGACAAATACTGTATGAATGCATTACTATGAACCAAATATATTGGTAACATATTGTTTGATTCAAAAATTTTTTTATATGTATCCGTTACATTTGATTGAGAAATGTATATATTTATTCATCTGTTTTTACTTTTTAGTTTTTAATTGTTCATATTTTCAATTATTAAATGTACAAAATAAAGTAAAAAAAACATCAATATACAAAAATATACTGCATTCTTATTTGCCAATAATAAGAATTTGAAAACAATATTAACAAAAAAATTAACATTATCAAAAAACAAAGTTCCAATAAATAAATCTAACAAAATATGTACAAGATTCATATAGAGAATAAGAGAACAGTTTGGCGATTCCTCAGAAAACTAATGATAGATCTTCCGTATGATCCAGCAATTCCACTACTGGGTATATACCCAGAAGAGCTGAAAACAAAGACACAAACAGATATATGCACACCAATGTTCATAGCGGCATTGTTCACAATTGCCAAAAGTTGGAATCAGCCACGGTGCCCATCAACAGATGAATGGATA
>JAQZBX010086528.1:0-12984 GCA_029593785.1 Cabassous unicinctus | reverse complement strand
TGTTGATGGCAGGAGTGCCGGGCTGGTGGCCCGGTTGGCGTGTGGGGGGAGAGGCGGCGGAGGGCGCAGTAAGGAGGCTGCGGAGACGAGGCTGGTGGCGCAGGTCTGATTTATTGAGGAAGTTGAGTATAATATATAGGGTAGGAGGTTGGCGTGGTGAAAGCTGGTTGGTTTAGGCTGCTCAGGGTGGTGATTGGTTGTGGTAGGTAGTTGCTGGGCAGGGGATGTTCAGGAGGGGCCCGGGGGCGAGACCTGGGGGGTGTGGCGTGGATGGTCCGCTCTCTGGTATGTCCATAAATGGCAAAAACAGGCTAGCAGTGAGACTGACATTGAGGGGGTTTTGGGCGAGGGGGTTGGGGAAGGGAAGAGACACTGTTCTCTAGATACTTCCTCAAAGAGGGGCCGTGGCCATTTTTAGATGGCAACCCACAGAGAGCTCTATCATTTTTGATCTGCCATGTGACAGAAAGGCGATGGTTCAAACAACTGAGGCTCCGGGGAGAGATGAGCCATTTGCCTGATAGCTTACAGCTGAAGTTGGGAAGACAGAAGAAAAGCTGAGACTGATCTAGGAGGCCCGGAAAGAAACATGCCCTACAGAGGATCACTTAAGCACAAAGCCTCAAGGGGCTGGGCCATTGGGCCTCAAGAGGAAAGGGTGAGCCCAGAGGGGAAGGCTGAAACCTGGGCAGAGATCGCCCGCCATTTTGCTTCACCACATGGCACTTGGTGAGAAAGCATCTCTTATGGTGCCTTGAGTTGGACTTTTCACAGCCTTGGAACTGTAAGCTTTTACCCTAAATAAATATCCTTTATAAAAGCCAAGAGATTTCTGGTACTTTGCATCGGCACCCGTCTGGCATGCTAATACAGAGCCCATTCGTAAACAGGATCTTGGAAGATCCTATTAGTTGAGATGAAGCCAAATGGAATCAGGGTGGACCTTAATCCAATAGGACTGGAGTCCTTAAAAGAGGAAAGATGGACACCGTAGCAGATGGGGAGAGGGATGGCCATGTGACGGAGGCAGAGGCTGACTTACCGATTGTCAGCAAGCCACCACCAGAAGGCTACAACTTCAGAGAAAGCCAACACCTTGATTTTGGACTTCCAGCCTCAAAATTGTGTGATGATGAATTCCTGTTCTTTGATCCAGCCAATCTGTTGTATTTGTTATAGCAGCCCTGGCTAATTAAGACAGTGCTCCTATGAATTTTGTGCTCAAGGCCAGTGCCTTACTCGCCTTTCCCTTCTCTAGTCCCCGACTTGGAACTTCTCGTTCCTTTGTGTTGAATGTTCCTGGCCTGTTCAAGTTTGATTCTGCTTGCTGCCATTTCTGTCCATTGTGGGGCCCCGTCGGGGTAGGGAGCCCTGGCAGGTCAGTCAGTATGGAGGTTTCATGGACCCTCAGAGCTGACTGCAGACCCCTCCCTCCTGGTCTCAGCAGTGGGTCCTTGCATGGCCCCTGGTCCATGCATACATGTGGCTCTTGGCCACTTACCTGGGACCTCCTTGGGTTCCTCTTAAGGCTGCTGATAGTGTGCAGGGCTCTGGCTGTGGTCTCCCCACTTGTGGTGGGGGTGACAGGGAATACCTTGTATGGCAGTTTGATATTATTTATGAATTCCAAAAAGAAATATAGATTATGTGTGTAAACTGGTCTGTTCCTCTGTTGTAATAACTCTTTGATTGTATTAGATTCAGCTGAGACATCTGATTAAATTATGTTAAGATTAGGGCTTTGATCCAACCACATCATTAGAATGTGACTCAGTGTTGAGTCCCAGTCCCCTTGGGCTGATAAAACAAACTCTCACACAGAAGTAGACACACAGAAGCAGATACACAGGAAGAGAGAGTGCTCCATAGACATGGCCCTGGGAAGAGAGATGAGCCTGATAGTCTACAGCTGACCTTGTGGAGAGAACAGAGCAGCTGAGCCCAGAAAGAAATGAGCCCTGGGGAGAGAGATGAGCCTTATGCGAGCCTACAGCTGAGATTGGAAGAAGCTGGGACCACGGAGCCTTAAGAGGAAGGAGGAAGGCTGAACCCTTGCAGACATCATCCGCCATCTTGCATCAACACGTGGCAACAGACTTTGGGTGAGAAAGTACCTCTTATGGTACCTTGGGTTGGACTCTTTAGGGCCTGGTAACTGTAAGCTTTGACCCCAAATAAATACCCTTTATAAAAGCCAACAGATTTCTGGTACTTTGCATCAGCATCCCTTTTGGCTGACTAATACACCTTGTCTCTTATTTTGGTTGCAAATGTTGTCCATGGGTTTTGGATTTAATATCTTGTTCTGTCTGTATATGTGGGGATTCTGGAAGACACACAACTATGCTTCTGCCACCACTGCCATCTTCCCAGAATCCCTAAATTTAATTTATGTTAAAAAGGATACTTTAAAAGAAAACAATGGAAAACCAGAATTTTTTTTTTCATGTACAGAAGGCATTTTCAAAAAACAAATACTTCAAAAACTAAATGACATCGTTGAATTCTAACCAGAGATTTGTCCACTGAGGGCCCCTGCCTGGGTCTGCTCTCACTCTTAACAAGGGAGATGGGCAGACGTTAGGGAGGTGAGAAGCCCTGGCCCAGGCGAGATGGCAGACCAGGACTGGCTGATTGCCCTCCTGCTACTGACACAGGAGGGTCTGGCTAAGCTCAGAGGAGAGAGAGGCAAAGGCCAAGTAAGTGATGAGGGAACAGAAACCCAGGGTGTGAGCCATGGTCCAATGCTGTGGCTGCCAGTGTGGCGTCCTGCTATTGGTCCGTGAAGCCTGGGGGATGGGTTTCACAGCTATGTTGTGGCAGTGATTAGGGGTAGAGACACCTGCCACCCTCTGTCACACACATAAAGCCTTGTCCCTGGATGGACTGTACCCCTAACTAAAAGGTGGACTAGGAAATATTCTCCTCACTAAGGAAGTTTTATTGTTTGGGTCTGGGTGAGGATAAAGAAGAGTCTCATGAGGAAGAAAATCTCTAGACCTGTGATTCGAGAATTTAGGATCAAATTTGGGTTCCAAAACCCCTGAGAAATTAATATAATTTTGTCCAGTTTGGTGATGCTTCTGAGGCATCAAATAGAAGCATTCAAAAAACCGCTGTAGAGTTCCATTGCCATCACCCAGGTGTGCTAGAGTCCTGGAGATGCTGGAGGTCCCACACAAAGAGCATGAAGTCTTCCAGACTGAAGAAGGTGGAGCAAGATCACATTCTCCCTCTTCTTCTCCTGAAAATCTCCCAAGAGCAATAAGGAGAACAAGAAACAGCAATGCAAGCACTATCTTCAACCAGGAAGCAGCTGAACCACAAAGAAGGATGGGAAGGCTGCCAAAGGAAGTGGAAAATCAATTAGAAAGAGAGAGAGTGGAGATAAGCTTGCAGGGACTACAGAGCTGGTGAAGCAAATGGCTTGACTCTGAGGCAAAAAGTATACTCTGAGGTATAGAATCAACATCTTTTCATGGTGGATTGAAATATGTACCCCAATTTAGACATGTTCTTGGTCTTGATCTGCATTCCTGTGGGTATGAATCCATTGTAAATAGGATCTCTTGAAGATGTAATTTTAATACAGTGTGGCCAAACTGAATGAGGTGGTCCTTAATCCAAATGACTGGAGTCCTTTATAAGGAGAAGACATTCAGGCATAGAGAGGAAAAGCCACGGAGAGGAGCCAGAAGCCAGAAGTCAAGGGAATCTAGAAGAGAAAGGAGCCATGTGACAGGAAAGCCAAGGAACCCAAGGACTGCCACCAGCCAGAATGCTACCAACCCCAGGAGGAAGCCAGCCTTCTAGCCCCTGAAACTGTGAGCCAACAAATTCCTGTTGTTAAGTCAACCCATTGTGTGGTATTTGTCTCAGCAGGCTGGAAAACTGAGGCACTCTTATTTGTAAAAGTAGGAACAAGGAATCCAGATTGTGGGCAGGAGCTTTCCTGGAACCAGAGTGGTTCCAAGAAGCAGAGGAGGTGGAGTTGAGTGAAGAGCCATAGAGAGATGCCATATTTGCAGGGAGCAGTCACTCTGTGGGGAGGAGCAAGACAGACTTTTATAGTAAGAGGAACCTCGCAACAGTGCCTATTTCCTGTCTACTGGCTTGGGAAATGTAAAGGTTACAATAACTCATAGACAGGATCTAGGTCTTACGGAGAATTTCTGTCAGCTTGGAGCATGGTCCTGACTGCTCTCCAATATGAGGCTCCTGTGAAAGAGCTGGTTCAGCAATGATAGTCCCTCAAGAGTAAACTGCAGACCAAACTCCTTTATGAAAATGATGCAAAAATTCTAACTAAAATGTCTAGGAATATTTTAGGCACAAAGGATAAAACAGTGAAAACGACCATCAGTTTTTACTAGTGTCACATGTTGATAAGTGTTATGGAGATAAATAAAACAGAGAAAGGCAATGAGGGTTAGAGAGTGGGGCTTCTTTGTTATTTTAGTTGGGGTGATAAGTGAAGTCTTTGCTGTCAGGAAGAAAATGAAGGAAACAATCAAGGAGAAAAGCTGTGTGATCATCTCCACAGCTGCCTATGCTGCCATGACAAATGCCACACAGTAGTCTGGCTTACGCAACGTGAATTTATTGCCTCATGGCTTCAGAAGCTAGAAGGCTTTTTCCGTCTGGGTCCATCAGCATGTCGCAATCCTTGGGGTTCTTTGGCTTGCATCTCTGCTTCCCATCACAGGCAGTGTCCTCTCCTTTCCTTCCCAGGTTCTCACTGACTTCCAGCTTCTAGCTCCTCCCCATTTCTTTCTCTGTGTCTGCATTTCTTCTGTTCATAAAGAACTCCAGTAATCCAGATTAAGGCCCATCCTCATTCATTTGGGCCACCTTAACTAAAAGAACACCTCAAGAGCCTCCTATTTACAATGGGTTCCTGCCCACAGAATGGCGGATTAAGACCAAGAACATGTCTAAATTGGGGTACATAATTCAACCCACCACAGGGCCTGAAAATGCATTTGAGTAAATACAATATCCTGATCAAAACCAAAATAACTCTTCACAAAATGGGGAGAAGTAGAAATGTTCTAAGCATGATACAAAACAAAGCAAAACAAAACATCACCCCAAAGCCAGCAAAGCTCTGTCATTACCAACACATGGCCTGAAGTAATCCACCATGAGCAAGGGTCAACAGACACCACAAAACTATAAAATAAATTCCTTTAAACTGATTAAAGATTATTGAAACCACAAGAGAATAAGGCACTTATAGGAAAATTTGAAAAACAAAACAAAACAAAATACAAAGAACTTCTAGAACTGAAAAACAGTGCCCTGGATGGGTTCAATAGCAGATTAACCATAGCTGAAGAGAGACTTGGTGGACCAAAATGCGGCACAGAGATACATAAAGTGGTGGAAAATAAGAAAGAAAGGTGAAAAAACATGGGAGGATAGAAAGAGAGAGAGCCCAATAAATATAGATATTTTAGAAAAAGAAAATGGAGAGTGAAAAGGCAATATTTGGAGATTTTTAAAGAGTTAATGTAAAACACAGATCTCCAGGTTCAAGTCCTGAGCAGGAAAAATAAAAATAGAATATTAAAGACAAATGAAAACTGTTGCAACAGGGGAGGAAAGCTGACTACCACAAAGGAACAACAACGAGACCCGGCAGCAGACTTCTCAGTAGCAACAATTGAGGTCAAAGCACAATGGAATAGTGTCTTCAGAGTGCCAAGGAGAAATCACCAGAAACTGTCCAGATTTGTTTCAATGTAAATTATCATTCAAGAGCAAGGGCAAAATAAAAGCATTTTCAGATAAGGAGAGACTAAGAGAATTTGCCACTCTCAGCTTTTTGCTGTGTGTAAGGATGTATGAAAGAATGCATTCAAGGAATAAGGCAATTAAATACAGAGGATGGGGTGGGATACAAGGGACAAGGAGGCAATAATGGATTAAAGCACTGACTTTTTGAAACAACAATAACAGGAGTAGTAACAAAAATAACAATGACTAATTTAGAAAGCATAAAAATGAATGGAACTAAAAATGCTAACAACACTAGGATCTAAGATTGGCAAAGGGTAATTGAAGTTAAAGCTTTCTGAAGTCTGTATAGTGAGGGAGGAAGGTAGAAATTCTGATTAATTTTAGTCTTTGCTAAGTGTGCAGTTAAAATTTCCAGAATAAAAACTGCTACAATTCAACAACAAAAAGACAACTCAATTAAAAACCGGGAAAAGGACTTGAATAGACATTTCTCCAAAGATAAACAAATGGCCAATAAGCACATGAAAAGATGCTCAACATCATTAGCTTTCAGGGAAATGCAAATCAAAACCACAATGAGATACTACTTCACACCCACTAGGATGGTTATTTATGAAAAGAATGGCAAATAAGTGTCAGGGAGGATATGGAGAAATTTGAGCCCTTGTCCATTGTTGGCGGGATTGTAAAATGGTGCAGCTACTGTAGAAAACAGTTTGGTGGTTCCTCAGAAAGTTGAACATGGAATTACCATGTGACTCAGCAAATCCACTCAAAGGAACTCGAAGAGATATTTGCACACCAATGTCCACAGCAGCACTATTCACAGTAGCCAAAAGGTGGAAACAACCCTATGTCCATCAACAATTGAACGGATAAGCAGAATGTGGTTTACATACGTCATAGAAAGGAACAGAGTTCTGAGACATGCTACAACATGGATGAACCTTGAAGACATCATGTTGAGTGAAAGGATAAATAGTGTATGATTTCATGCATATAAAATATCTAGTATAAGCAAATTCATAGAGATAGAAAGTCGATTTGAGGTTACCAGGGGCTGGCGGTAACCAGCAGAATGGGGTGTTTTTGCTTAATAGGCACAGAGTTTCTGTCTGATTCAATGGAACAGTTTTGGTGATGGGTGGTGGTAATGGCAGCACGGTATTGTGAATGCAATGAATACTACCAAAATGTACACTTAAAAATGGTTAAAATGGGAAATTTTGTGTTATATATGTTACCACAATTAAAAAATGTAAGAATAGTTACTATAAAATAGAAATATAAAATGTATAAACCATATGAAACACTTATAAAATTCATGTACGAGGTGACCAAGCAAGTGTCAACAAATCCCATAGAACTGATATCAGGAAGATTATGGCATGCTATGGAAAACTGAAAACAAAAAGTAGTAAAAATCCCTGTACATTTAGAAATTAAGAGCATATTTCTAGATAACCTAGGGTTCAAAAAAGAAATCATAATGAATATCATAAAACATTTAAAACTGAACTACAGTAAAAAACACTGCCTATCAAAACTTGTGGCATGCAGCTAAAGCAGTGGTTTCAGGGAAGTTTCCAGATGGATTAAAGGCCTAAATATGAAAAGCAAAATTGTAAAACTTTTAATAAGAAAATATCGGAAACGACCTTATGACATCAGAGGTCATGAAGAACAAGACTCAAAGAGCAAAAACCTAAAATAAAAGAATGATATACTTGATTATTTTAAAATTTAAAACCCAAAAATAAGCAGAGAGAAAAGACAGAGGCTAGGTGTATTCATCAGCCAAAGGGGTGCTGAGGCAAAATACCAGAAATCGGTTGGTTTTTATAAAGGGTAATTACTTAGGGTAGAAGCTTACAGTTACCAGGCCATAAAGTGTAAGTTACTTCCCTCACCAAAGTCTATTGCCATGTGTTGGAGCAAGATGGCTGCTGGCACCTGCAAGTGTCCAGGCTTCCTGGGCTCCTCTCTTCCCCGGGCTTGCTTCTCTCTGGGCTCAGCTGCCCTGCTCTCTCCCATGTGTTTACTTCCCCAGCTCCAGCTCAAAACTCCAACCTCCCTTCTCTGCAGTGAGTTTTCTCTGTGTGTCTCCACCCACCAAGGGTGTGGGGACTCAATGTCCTACTGACGTGGCCCAATCAAAGCCTTAATCATTATTTAATCAAGTAAAAGTGAAACCTCCGAATCCAATCCAATCTAATATGCCCAGAGGGACAGACCAGGTCACAATCACAATCCAATATCTATTTTTGGAATTCAAACTGCCACACTAGGAGAAGGTATTTCCAATGCAAAATTAGTATCCTGGGTTTATCATACATTCCTACAAAATAATTAGAAAAAGCTAAAAAACAATTAAAAGTGTGCAAAAGACAGGAATAGGCAATTTGCAAAAGAACATATCACTGGCCATGGAGAAGCTCAATCTTACTAATAATAGGGAATTGCAAATTTTAAAAAGCATACACACTGTTAAGATTTGCAAAAATGAAAAAGTCTGATAATAAGCCATATTGGGGAGATGTGGCCAAAACAGAACATTTGTGTAAACTCCGTGCATTGCAACGTGAGCCAGCCCCACCACTTGGAGAGCAACTGGGAATCCAACTTTGATATTTGCCCTCCCTGTAGTGCAGATACTTTTAAGTGTCTGCTCCTTAGAAATCCATCCACACTCTCCTAAGGACACGTTCACTGTGGATCTGCTGATAATTCTAGAAAAGGGCACCTGTGCAGGTGCCGCATCATGGAACTCTACAGAGCAGCAGAACCAAGGGAAGAGCCACATCTGTCAACGTGTGCGAATCTCAAAAACATGACGCAAGGAAAAGCGAGTGGCAGCGTGATATGCACAAAATTAGAGCAATTGATGTTAAATTAAAAAAAAACAAAAACACCCTGAAACCATAATACACATGCTTAATGGAAATGGACATATGTGAAAGTCTAAAAATCGATTAGATTGAGCAGCAGATGGCTCATCTGCAGCGGCTGATGCTACACGTCGAGGCTGTGGGAGGGAAGGACAAGGGCAGGGGCGGGCCTCAGCTGGGTCTATGGTGAGTTATTTCTATCAGGCTCAGTTGGGGTTCTCCAGAGAAACAGAGCCACAGGCCACATGTATGTGTTGTGTGTACACACATACGCACATAACATACTTCTATGCATACACACACACATATAAAGAGATTTATTTGAAAGAATTGGCTCGGTCCTGCCAATAAATGGTGGGGCCAGGCAAGTCTGAAATCTGTAGGGCAGACCAGGCCTGGACATTCCAGCAAGAGCTGATAGTGCAGTCGTGAGTGAGAAACCCATGGGGTAGGCTGGAAGGCTAGGAACCCAAGCCAGAGCCTTGAGGCAGACTTTCTTCTTCTTCAGGGAACTTGTGGTTTTTGCTCGTAAGGGCTTCAACTGATTGGACGAGGCCCACCCACCTTAGGGAGGGCCAAGCCTTTACTTAGGGTCAGCTGATTGTAGATGTCAATCCCATCAACAACATGCCATCATAGCAACATCTAAACTAGTGTTTAACCAGCCAACGGGGCATCTGAGCCGAGCCAAACTGCCACATCAAATTCGCCATCACACACTACGCAGAGAAAGCGCTCCAGAGCAAAATGATACCGTGGGTTATTTTTGTGTGGTGGGTGTGGGGGTGTCTGCTATAGCTTCAGTGCTCTGCAAGCTTAAAAATGTTATAATTAAAATATATTAGCTCTGCAGTGATACAATTTTTCCAGATAGTAATCAGAAGAGTTGGAAAAGAAATAAGAAGGAAAAAAGTTTATCATTCTGTGTGTGGCTGGGTGATGGCGTCCAGTTGTTAGATCAAGCAAGCACTGGCCTGCTTGCTACTGTGAGGGCATTTTGTAGATGGATTAGCATCTATATAGTCAGTTGATTGCATCTATGGCAGACTGCATCTACAATCAACAAAGGAGATTGCCTTCAGCAATGGGGCGGGGTGGGGGGCGTCCTCATTCAGCTAGAGGTTTTAAAGCAGAATGGAGGATTTCAGCAGCCTGGAAGGAGAATTTCTGCCTCTTCCTCAGTCAGCCAGCTTCCCCTGGTGAAAAAACCTCACCTTCATCAGACTTTCCAGCTTGCAGCCTGCCTTACGGAGTTCAGGCATGCCAGATTTCAGAGTCACCTTTTTTCAAAGTCTCTGGCTTATGGCCTGCCCTACGGAATTCGGGCTTGCCAATCTGCATGGCCGCCTGAGCCAATTCCTATAATACACCCCCCCAATATATATGTAAATCTCCTGCTGGTTCTGTTCCCTGGAGAACCCTGACAGCACACTGATTCAGTGTTCTTTAAAGCTGTGTCCCTATCTAAAAATCACCTCCTACCTCCCAGGGTTCGGACCCCCTGAGCCCCTGGCCCGTGCCCAGCAGGTGTTTTCCCAGACCTCCTCTTGCCCCTGGCCTCATCTCCCACTGCTCCCCCCACCCCAAATCCAGGCCTGCCCTGTCATCTTCCCCAGGACCCCACACCTGGCCTCCTGCTCGCTCCCTGGCCATCCTTGGCACACCTTGCTTCCTATCCCAAGTGGTGCTGGAGCTATGTGCAATGTCATCGTGTGTCTCATTGTCAAAATACAACTAAAAAATGAATTTTTAGAAAGGAAAACACCGCCCCAACAGGCCGCGTTCCCTCCAAGCTGGGTCGGCATCCCCGCCCTGCACCCCAGCGTTTGGACGGACCTTGCTCACATAATGCCCCTCACCACGCATTTTTCCTGCAGTTATAGTGGGCAGCGGGGTTAGTGCGCGGTCCCCAGGGGAGGAGGTGGAGCAGAGGCTACAGGGGCCGGGGCTGGGACCCCCGACCCCCACCCCGATGTCCTTCGCCTGGAAGTTTTTGCTGCTTTCACACTCCGCCCAGCCGTCGCCCTGGGACACCAGGTGTTTTTCTTTTCTACAGCATCATTCTTTGCTTCATCTTGCTCGTGCGCTCGTCCCGGCCCCGCGTGAGCCGCGTGGGATGATCCCGGAGCACGTGGGGCTGCTGTGGGCGTGGGGAGCAGTGGGGAGCAGCGTGGCGCCGCGGCAGTGTGCTCAGGATTTGGGGAGACGGAGAGCAGGAGGAGGGGGCCCTGGCCGAGCCTGGGAGGGTGGGCAGGGGGGGAGCTGGCGCGGGCTCCCCTCTTGTCCCCACCTGCCCCGTGCAGCCTCTCCACTTGACACCCCCTCCCCTCCACCCTGTCCCCCCTCCAGGGGTGCCCCCCCCACTCCCTGAAAGACAAATCTGAGTGTAGTTCGCAGACTCGGGCATTTTATTCGGGACACCAAAGTTTTGCCACAGCAGAAGGCAAGCGGCTTTGGGGTTCTGGGGATGGCCAAGGATTCTTATAGCCAAGGAGAGGGAGTTAGCTTGACTCCTACTGATTGGGCTCGTCCATCTTATACGGGCAGGTTTAGGGCAGGTGGGCTTTATTTTGTCCTGGGTCAAAGGTCATGAACTAGGGGCTTGATGGGCTTTCAAATTTCAAAAGATAAGAGGAAACTCCAGAGGGGCAAGTTGGGTGTGTGGTTTTTTGTTTGTTTTGGCTCTGAGGGGCCCAGGGCTTCCAGAGCTTTCTCTCTACAATCTTATCAGCTCTGTCCCCATTCTTCCCTGAACATGCCTGTCCTGCTGCTCCATCGGGCTGACGCCTGGGCCCGGCCTCGTCTTCAGTCTTCTCCAAGAGGGGACAGACACCCCCCCCAGCCACCTTCTTGGGAGGGGGTGCCTGTGCCCTCCTGCCTTCTCTTTAGAGCTTTTCACCCTTCCGTCAGCTCTGCAAGCCCCTGACCTGTCCCTCCCACTCTCAGCCCCACCCCCAGCTGCCCCCACCCCCTGCCTAGCACCGCCCCCTCCTCTCCCACTCTGGGTGGGGGCTGCAGTGCTCAGGCCCCTGCTCTCACCTCCTCCTCCTTCTCCCTCCTCTGCAGGCTCCTGGAAATCCCCCCCACGCCCCGCCCCCCAGTGGCTCAGGGACAGGCAGGTGGGTGGTGGCGAGCCCCTTGTCAGTCCCACTGGCTCCTGCCCTCTCATCCCTCGGCCCAGGACCCGGCTGGCTGGAATGCTTTCTCCAGCCCCAGCCCCAGCTCTCAGGAGGTGCTGCAGCCTTTTCACTCATCTGGAGGAAGAAGATCTATTTGCAACAAATCCTCTGGCCAGCAGTGCCTCCCGGGGACTTCGTTACTAAACCGGGCCAGATTGGCTCTAAGGCTTGGTCTGCTGCTGACCTCCTCCTGGACTGCCCACCCCAGCCCCGCTCCATGCAGACCCAGCTGCTCAAGCCGGGGGTCTGCCTTGGTCCCTCTGCCCTCTCCCCTCATGCAATCAGTCCATCCCCACTTCCCATCTATTCTAACTCCAAAGTAGATGGGGCACCTCTCTGCCCTTTCCCAGCCTCCCCTCTCCAGGCCACTGCCGGTCTCTGACTCAGCCTCCTTGATCCAATTTCTCACCCTCTCCCACTGAGACACGGAAGTTTAAAAGTTTAAAAGATAAACCTGACCCTGATACTCTGCTAGCAGACCACATTCAACATCTGTGGCATTTTGGGGAAAAAACTCTAATCCTCAGGCAGGTGCCAAGCTCCTCCTCCTCCCAGCAGCCCTCCCAGCCTGCTGCCTGCTGTCCAGTCTTCTGTCTGCTCTTCCCAGGACCACCCCCACCTCCCCACCTTCCAAAGCCCCTGGGACACCTTCTCCTGGTTCTTTGCCTCCATGTGCCTCATTCTGCAGGTTTTAGCTCCAAGGCCACACTCTGCGCCCCAGCCCATGTCAGGTTGTCACCTCGTCTCTTTTCCAAGCCAGTGGTCTTGTGGTTTGTGTTTTTATGAGGATCGTGTGACTATTTAATGAGCAACAGCGTACCCCGGGTCTCGGCCTGCTGCCTCACAGTTAGTCCTGGTGCGGTCACGTCGGGCAACCCAGGAAAGGGCTGAGCGGGCTGTCGCCCCCCGTGGCCGCGGCGGGCCCTGCATCCATGGACCTTCCAGCGGGCTGGCGCTCCGGGAGACCCCCAGCAGGCCCTGCCCGGCTTCCTGGCAGGGTAACCTGGTCGGTCTTCTGGGAGGGGCAGTCAGAGGCACCTGGGGTCAAATTCCTGCTCTGGCACTTTCCTGTGCCACTCCTGCTGGTCTCCCTTCTTCCTTTAATAGACGTCACTGGCGCCCTCCCCCTTCTCTCCATCGGGCTCTATTGCTGAATAAAACCGACAAAGGGCCTG